>VZTL01050702.1:56182-90123 GCA_013400535.1 Scopus umbretta | reverse complement strand
CTGCAAACTTGGTGAGGGTGCATGACTTCATGTGTGATGCTGTTCAACTCATCACATTTTTGTTTGGTCATTTCTTTATAAACTTTGTTGTCCTTTACTGTGTTACTTGCAAAAAATTTAATTAGACTGACATTGTCTCTTCTAGGTTAATAAAACTTGTCTACAAATGCTTTTTTGCTTATGGATTTTTAAGGATCATGTTTCATGGTAGTTTAAATGGACTTACACAACAGCTTCTGTTCTGATAGTCTGGCAGCCTCATTTGTATACTTCCACATTATTTCCTATATGGTGTCTTTTTAACTTAAGCTGTTCATTGTGGCTGCTTGAAAAAATCAGATTGTATTGATTATGTACCTGTTCAGTTACCTTTTACACTTGGTGGAGGTGACTCAATGGTTTGTTTTTCCTCTAGATGTCTTCTTGTTTCACAAGTGAGACTTTTTTTTTTTAATGAATCTCAATTGGATATACTTTCCCAGTAGAGAGAAACAGAGCAATAATTTAAAATTGTGCGTGTACTTTCAGGAGCAAATGTTATTCAATTAAATATTCTCTTGTTTCTCCAAATACTTACAACTTCAGACTTTATGTTGTCATCTGCAGTGATAAATAACTAGACTGTGCATGTAGTCTCTGTACATAAAAAAAAATAAAGGTGGTTGAAATTAACATATTTCACCAAAATAATTTAATTATTCTTACTTCCTATATTTAGTTAAAACATAATTTGCATGATTTCTGGATGTTCATTGTGTAGGAGGGAAGTCCATTTGAATGCAGCATCTCATGACTTGCATGAAATAAAAATGTCAATACCAAAACACTGATTGTCAGAAACGATTGTCACTGGTGAAATGCAGCTAAATTTGCCAGATTTTATTACAAGATATTTCATAAATGTAATAACAGAATTCGAATTTAATATAGAATTGCCTGTAAGATTCTACATGGATGCTAACCAGGTGGTGTTTACAGAGCAACAAGATGTTAATGGTTCCTAAACAAACTAGGTTTATTTTTATGATTGTGTTCTCAACTTGAAATTTTTAAATTAGAAAGAAGGTCAAGGTTGCTGAGAAAGTGAATTGCTGCCAAGTTGTGTTTTAAGACAGCATTTTAAATCAGAAGTGTTCTTAACAGTTGTTAATATTCCATTCTTATGTATAACTTCAGTAGTTCTTCAGAATTTAATGCTTACCAGTGTAACTAAAAGTCTGTTATCTTAGGGGACATACCTGACTTTTCAAGTACAGTGTTTGAAAATTCAGACTTTCCTAAGGTTTTGATTCGACAAACTAGTAAAATACTCCGTTCTAAATATGCATATAAACCTTACAGTCTTTGGTAGGATTAAGTACATGATTTTCTTTCCAAGAATGGATTGCAATGTTCAGATAAGTGAATATAGATTTAATTTTTATTTGAAGTGCTTTGTAATTTGGCACAGAAGAGTTTGCATTTTCAGAGAGTTTGTAAATTTATAAGTAACTAGTACAATTTAACAAGGTAAAGCAACCATTTTGTGCAAAGAATAGGTAGTAGAAGTAAAAAAGTCTTCTGGTGTAGGTTTTTTTGCCTAGCTTAAGGGTCACACTCATCTCATTTCAATGCGATGAGCTCACCATAAGAATATGTGAGTAGGGTACGCACATTTATTTATTCTATTCACTATTTATTCATAAATGATCTAAATAAGACAGTGGATTGGTGGCATAATCACTGATGGTTGTTGTTTAGGCTAGGTTACCTAATACATTCAAAAATGAAAGCTCATTCTGAAGAACTGCAAAACTTTACAAGGCAACCAGGAGAAAAGACATGTAATTAAGTATAAAGTGACATGTGGCAAAAAATGTGTTAGATTTCCTTATGTAGTGATGGGCTATGAGCTGACCAGTCATGAAGGGGCTTATAATATGTAGTTCTACAAAAATGTAATGCTCAGTGTTCACTGGTGATTAGAAGAGCGTGCTAAAAACTTTTAGGAAAGGAATAGAGAATAGAAGAGTGAATGTTAGCATGTCATTTAAACCCATCATATGATTTCATTTTTAATTTTGTGTACAGTTCTTGTTTGCTTGTCTCAAAAAGGATAAGACCTGGTACAAGCAAAGATACAGATCAGCAAGGCTTTGTGGCTTCTGCAGTTGCCAGCAGAGTGATGCCCCTACTGCACTTCTCCCGTTATTTGCATTCCTCTTGTGTTCTGCTTCTCATATTTCTCCTTCCAACAATTAGGAGCATATAGTTGGGAGATGTGATGCTGTCCGTGTGATGGGCAGTTTAACGTGTAAGGTGGGAGTCAGTTAGGAATGTTGACATATTCTTGTATGAGTTAGCTTAGATAAGAATGACAGGAGGGAAGAAAAAGTTTCTTACTTCATTTGTAATTAATTCTTGATGTCAGGTATATTCATCCTTAGTGTTCTAAGTTTTAACTACCGTGTCAAACAAAGAAATAGTTTGTCAAAGGAAATAAGAATCCTGTAGGGCTTTATCAGGCCACTCCAATACTGTCAGCTGCTGAATAATTAAGAAAATAAAAAAAAAGCTGCTGTGGCTCAGATTGTTTTTCTGTTCATTATGTCATAGTATTTCCACTGAGTCGCAAGGTCTAGACTCATATTTTGTTAACAAGGCAAAGGCTATGCAAATATATTCCAAGTATCAGTAGCAGCAGGTCTGTCAAAGCAACAATTATGCACAATCTTGAGCAAGCTTTCTCCATGAATAGAGCACTTTAGAGTGCCAGAATTTATGATGTGGAAAAGTATTGTGTAAATTTGCTTTGTTAGCTCAAGAAAATTTAACAATAGTTACATTCAGTATTTGGTTCTGCAGGGGGGGGAAGGAGATGCTTTTTACATGCTGTGTGACTATGTTTTTGTAAGTGTTACAAAATGTAAATCAAATTGTAATAGGAGTAATTTTGAAACAATTGAATGTGTGGGTGTAGGTAGGAGTAGCCTTTTGACAGTTCATTGCATGTTGCTTTTTAAATCATCAGTGTACGTTCTGTTAACTTCAAGCTCATGCTTTATATGCAGATAAATGTGTCAATGAATTAAACTTTTTATTCAGCTAATGAATGAATAACCTTGGAAGTTGGATAGCTATATTCTGATTTTTGAAACTGACTACAAGATTATTTTACACTTTCTTCATAATCCTTTGTTTATGAACAGATTGCTATGTATTTCTGAAATTACGAGTTTAGAGGAGAAAGCACTGGACACTAATGATTTAACTTTCTTCACTAGAAAAATAATTTACTTGATCTGAGATTCTGTTGTGTATAAAAATGTCTTCATTAATATCCATATTATGCAGAGAATTGTGAATTACTGATTTAGGTAAGGTAGAAACATATTTAGACAGCACAAACCAAAATATTGCAGGGAGGGAAAGCAGTAGAGAAAGTACACTTTTTTTGTTCACTTAACACACACTCTTGTCTTTTTGAAACCATAAAGTTTCATATATGGTGTTTTGATCACTATATATAGCTGATCAAAACTGATCAGTAATTGATCAGTAAATCTGATTGAATGATAATCTGTTCATGTGCCTTGTCCCCAGCCTGAAACCCTGAATATAATTTCAGATTCCTCTGAGACTGGGCATTAACACTGGAAAAAAGATGATGTGATCTACTCATTCCATGCATGTTGGAAAAAAATGTAGCTGTGATTATTCTTGCTACAGATTTTAGTATTCTTGTATTCATGGGATGAAAGATGTTTGTACACACTGTTATGTTTCTGATGTCACTTTGTACTTTTCAATTAGCTGATGTATATCCAGAATTTCTTTCTGTATTCTACAGGGTTTTGGCAACTGAATTAAACAGGACTTTTCTTCCTTCTAAGGCTAGTAGCAACATTTGAGTTCAATGAAGCACCATTGTGTCTTTAATGAAAGTATCAATTTGTATGTGGGTTGTTGGGGAATCATCGTAGAATAGTTTGGGTTGGAAGGGGCCTTTAAAGATCATCTAGTCCAACCCCCCCTGCAATGAGCGGTGACATCTTCAACTAGATCAGGTGTAAAGATACCTTTTAAGATGCTAGTATAGAAAGAATAAGGAAATAATGAGTAAGTTTTATCAACTCAAAGGAAAGTTGCTTTACTGCCTTTTGTTACGCTGAAAAATAATCTCAGAAATAGGACTTGAATAATGAGATAAAGATTCACCCTTAAACAGTGATCATGCAAACTGCTACACGACCATCAAAATTTCCTGCAGTAATTGTCAAAGTAATATCGGTTATTATGAGGTCTGAAATAACAGGCAGGTTAATTGATGATGTAATATATACATACTGGATCTGATGGGGTGGTGTTGTTTCATTAGCTGTGGAAATTACTGCGTAAGTCTCGTGGCTTCAGAACTATGCTGTAGCCTGTCTGCTTCCACTCATGGCTGAATGGAGGTAGAAACCACAATGGTTGTGCTTGTAAAACCAAAACCATCCTGAAGTGCTGTGGTGGGTCATTTCTGCGTTAGTAGAGACCATAAATCTTTCTGTGATTTGCCTCAATTTTTTTCTGTTACTCCTCTCAACTCTTTGATTTCTGTGACCATGGAAAATGAGCATTTTTAAATGCGCATCTGGTGGTTTTGCTACCTGATTCGCTGGTTTGCCCAGCAAACTGTTCTCTGCTCTGTCATCTTTATTTGCACTGCACTCTGTTCCCTGGAGGTTGCATGAGAACAGGCGAGGGAATGCAAACCGGTACAAAAAGATCCAGAAATGTAAAGGAACCTGGTCAGCTTTAGAGTAAAAATCAGTGTTCATGAAGCTGAGGGCCACAAAGAATGTTTGGTAGACCTGAGATGATGATGCAGGTATTCAACAGTTCTTGCATTATGGCCACTGAACCTTGTAAAACTAGACTGTCCTATTGCTGTGAGTGCTAACCTAACATATACCTCAAACTAAAATCCCCAGGTGGGGCAATGTAAGGTCTGAAAAATATTTATGTTTTTTCTGATGGGTGATGTCTTACCCTTTGAGCTGTCAGGTCTCATGAATGAAAAGCAAATCATTTGAATGTCTTGGTTTTCTTGGCACTTCTGAATGATGACAGTATATTATGTATTTTACATACATTACGTAATAAAGGTGGCATGCATAACAATGCTATGTATTTTATAACAGAGGTTTTAATTCTGGCTGGCTGCAAATTACATAAAATAATACAATTCTATGTATAATACAGTAATATATACAATAATAATACAATTATATACATTATATATACAATAATAATATAATTCTATGTATAATACAATTCTGTGACTCAGCAAAACTTTGTATTACTTAGGAAACCTAAAGGTACATGTTTGCAAATTTTGGTGAGAGGTATAATTTTGAAATTTGCCTCAATAATCACTAGTCTTATTCTATTAGTCTTCTATTTGCCCAGAAAAATGACCTCTTTAATCTGTGATTTAGCCAGAGAGGAACATTGTTCTTTAGGAACTTAAATTTTCATATTTGTTTTTGGCGGGGTTGAACATATTTCTGAAGATTTCTGATGTATTGTATGGAAATAATCTTTGATATTTGTGGGTTTTATTAAAAAATCATATATTTTCATTTAATTAAAACAGTGTTTATAGTTACTTCAATTTAAAACAGTAGTTTTTACTGTAATTGTGTTTGTGGTAGCAGACGGAATAGTGGAATGCATACTTTA
Organism: Scopus umbretta; assembly: GCA_013400535.1. Lineage (NCBI taxonomy): Eukaryota > Metazoa > Chordata > Aves > Pelecaniformes > Scopidae > Scopus > Scopus umbretta. The sequence continues at coordinate 84,417 of VZTL01050702.1, read as the reverse complement.
TATATAAGTAAAAATGAACATTAAAATAATGACCAATCTTCTTTGAGTCATCCTGAAATTTCTTGCAGGTATGCTTGAGAGGTTGTTAGGAACAGGTTTTGGTGCTTGGAATCAGAGAGACACGAGGAGCAAAGGACAGCATTGTTTTACAGAATCTGTAGCGGAGTAAGAAGGAGAGAAAGTTTTTCTGGAAGCTGCAGGAGAACAATTAAATCAGGAAATAACTAGTTTCATAAGGGTTTGTATAAAAGAGAGAGACAACAGGCAATTAACAAGAGGAGGCAGAGAAAGGCAAGCATTGTCATCTTTGGGATAGTACTGACAGCGTAAGATGCTTGGTATTCTACAGATTAATACAAAAATGTTATTTTGTCGGGATTCTTTCTGGTGTGATGTCTTCAAGTTGTGTGGAAAAGAAGTATTTAACTTTTAGAATGTATGCATACGTTTCAGTGTTCCCTACTCTTAAGTGGGAGTACATGGTACGTAAATGTTTACCGATTCATAAATACTTACAATGCCATTTCTGTGATCTTAACACACAGAATAAAATTATTATTATAGCCCCCAAATTTGAAAACATTAACTTACTTGGTTCTGCGGAAATTGCTTTTCACATACACTTCTTCCTGTTTTCAGGTCTTTGTTACTCAGCGGCTGAGATTTGGTTTTGTAGCACAAAATCTAGCCTAGACTGTGAGTTCTCAAATAGCTATGTAGGCTTTTTCCTGAGCTATAATTAATTTTTTATAAAGCTAGGAATGTAATGACAAGGTTTGTTTAGAAGTTGATAGCTGTTAGAATTTTTATTTTTATTTTTTTCTTTGCAAACATGAAAACCCAGCCAATTTCCCATTTGTCAAAGGTCATTTAACATTTTTGTACACAATATTCAGATACATTTTTTGAGAGGGATGTTGCACGGAGGCCGAGTAACGCTCAACAGGTAGGATGCTGAAAGTTCCAGGAATTTATGACTGGAGTACTTCACGGTTTGCTTCTAGGTGTGCCTGGCCCAGCGCAGCTGTGAGTGAAAGTCACAGCTATCTGATGGCTGCTGCGTGACCTAGGTGAAGTGAGTCAATGACATCAAACCAGGTCTGTACCAATATCCTCATGACAGCTGGTGCTAAGTGGCACCCCTGTTGGCAGTCTCAGTAGAGTTACTGAATCAAATGAAGCACCAGATTAGTCTCCTCGTTTGATGTGCACTGGCAAGAGTTGGCTGAAAAACTTTTTTTTTTCCCCATTCTCTCAAAGAAACCATTTATTCTGGTTGAGTAGAAGGTAGTTTTTACCGTTTACAAGGGATCATCACTTTCCAACTTTTCTCTGTGTTCATACGTAGAATTTGTAAGGGAGCCAATGGTGAAAGATCAAGAGCAAGTATTGTTATATACACATAAAAAAATGCTGAAGCATCATGAAAGCATAATCATACTTTTCTGTGAAATTACTTGAATGATTGATGTCACAGCAACCTCTGTGACAGTGGAGAGAAACTAGATAAGGGAAAAGATTTTCTCCGTTTATTTTGTAGAACCTATATTCATGCTTTACTTTTTTCTGTGAACATCCCTCTCAGCTGAGGAAAATAAAAAGTATTTTTATAAAGCATTGTAGAATACCAGAGGTTAACTGAAAGTAGAAGAGCCTGTAATACATTAGGAGACTTCAAACTCTTTCTCATTCTGCTCTTTCATATAATTGAGAAGTGTGGATCTGATGCTGTTTATCAGAATTACTATGCTATGTGTCATAGTATAATATAATAAAATACTGTGTTATGACCTGAACAAAGGGTCCTGAACTCAAGGATCTGTGTTATTTTCCAACAGTAGCAAACAGTACAAGAATTCTGCAAGCTCTTGAGGTTGTTGCTCAATAAAATCTATCAAGGCTCCAACAACATATGTGGCAGCTGAAATAACTTTTTATTACTTTTAAAATTGGCTAGATTTTCCGTGTTCCCAGTGTTCTTCTAGAATCTTGAAAACTTTTTTCGTGGAGAATGTCAAAATTAATAAGAGGGAGTGAGCATGTTAAATATTTTGAGAAGTTAGAGGTTGCTTGACGGTAGCAGTTGGGAATTTATCAAGGATTACCGTGCTATTATTGCACACATGGGGACACAAGTCAAATGAGAGCTAAACATAGGACAGGTAATTGTTTGCTTTTTACATTCTCAGACCATAACCTCTGAAATTGTCTTAGCTTTCTACATAGGTATCTTCAAGTCAGTCAGTATTAAACCTATAAGTCTTACTTCTCCATTAATAAGAGAGGGGCTAAAAGCTCTTCATAGTTTTATGTTTCTAAAATATTCTGAATATGTGAAGTGCTGTTCAAGTACTAAGTTTAAATATTTTCTCTTAAGCAAGACAATTGGATTTAGTCAGGTTGTAACCTTCAAAGATCACCTAAAATGATTAAAAGGCTCTCTATGTGACCCTTTGTAGTCTTAACAGCGTTTGATGGTATCCCCAAGTCTCACCTAAACCCCCCATTCAGTCTTGGACTGTAATGTTTTGATATGCTCTCTCTTCTCAGGCTTTTTTGAACTATAAGCTTGGCTGTTTGATTTGGTACTTAGGGATGTTCCCTGGTTTACCTTTCCTGCTTTTTCCACTAAGCACTTTTTTTGCAATACATTAAGACAGAAAGGGCAGTAGACAGATTTTCACACTAGATAAGTATGGTCATGGAACATAAAACTTCTAGTGCCCCCAAAAAACATTGGAACACTGAAAAAGAAAGCAAAAGGAATTTCTACATGCCTGGGGAGGGCAGAAGGCATGTGACTGTAGGAAATAAACATTTTTAGCATAGGCTACACAGCTTTTGTTTGAGTTTATTCTGGAAACAGGATTTACATATGATGTAAACAAAATCTGAAGGCAGAAGGAACTGAGGCTAAATTAAGCAATTTTGGTGAAAATCATGTCTGTAACAGGCAGTTATTGTTTGGACATAGGTGTAAAGAATAGTAGACAAGGGAGGAATGTTTTTATGTTCTAATAAATGCTTCTGAATGCTTGGTTAGATATTTTTCTTTAAATAAATATCATGCTCATAATCTAATATATTAGTCCTTGTCTTCACTGTCATCACTGCTACTATCCTATCGAAAAAAAGAGTGGATATTTGTATTTCCTTTCATAAGGTAATAAATGTTTCAATAACTGTGTACTTGGTTTGATTACCTGAAATGTATGAAATATCCAAGATGCTTAAAATTGTTTCTTCTAGTCCACAAAGAAACAGGAGTTCAGAGAACTGGCCTGAACATTTTAATAGTCGTCATAATCTCATGAAATGCATCTATTTTCAGTAAAGATTTATATTCACCAAGACACCTATACCCACTATTGATACGCAAAATGCAGTGTATAGCAAACAGGTTATATACAGAGGCTATAATTTCACACAGCTGGAAGGCTGACATCAAAATGTCAATCCAGTGCTTTTTCAATCTTTTTTTATTTGCAAACTCCAAAACATTTTCCAGCTGAAGCATCTCTCTATCAAAGAGTAAATTTCAACTTACCTGAAATATACTACTTTTTTCATTACCTTTTCCTAATAAAAAAGGGTTGGCAGACCACAAATCAAAGGTCGCTGTCCCAAACATCTTAGCCATCTGCTTACTCATGACTTGTTTAAAGAAATGTACTAGCAAGTCATAAATGTAGTTCAGAATACTTTTTCAGAATGGTTCGTGGCACAGTACAGCACTAGTTCATAGCATGGATTACTGTCTGCTGGAGGAACCATACAATGGCAATTTATATATTTTTCCAGATCTTACTTATTTTCATCTCCCACATACAGAATTTTAAAGTTCATTTGTTTGCATAAGTTGTAAAGTTATAAACACTGCCCAGCTGGACAAAATGGTACAGATTTTCAAGAAATTCCTCTCACATTGAGGCAAAATATAATCTCAAAGCTATAACTACATAGCTTAAATTGGTTTAAATATGTTAAATGGATCATTGTGCTTTTCAGGAACTGTCAGTTCTTGTTAAGCTGAGTAGTTGTATTTAATTACGCGCTGGACAGTAATCAATTCAGAAATGCATATGAGTGATCATGATATCCCTCATGAAATCTGTTCATTCAAGGTATTTCCCATTTTTTGTGCTATGTTAAATAGGTTGATTCTTTCTGCTCTAATGAGGATACCATTGGGTAGCTAAATGTTCTTCCATATGGTTGCGTTCATAATTTCTTCCTTTTATAGGAGCTTTTTCTCCTTCCTGGCCCGGTAGCATTTTCTCACTCCAGTTGGATGGGTGCAGAAAAGGTTCTGATTCCCTGTTCATATGCTATTTTAAAGCTGTAGTCAGTGGAGGTGACTAAATTATGTCACAGTGCCAGTTGTCTTGATGTTAAACTGACCTGAAAGAAGGATTAGACTTAAGCTGATATTTTGAAACGTTTCTTTTTTCCCCTCCAAATTACTAGAATACTGAAGCATCAAAAGATACATGGGCAGCTGTCCTTTTGTAGCTGAAACAGTTAAAGCAGTTGCTCTCTCCATCCGTTCACTGCTGCCCACATAACTCAGGCACAATGATGTGAATCAACCTAGTGAACCCTGTAATAATTTGAATGCTAATCCATGGTGCTGAGGAGCGGTTATCCAAACCGTAATCAAAACTCAGATGTGGAGGCAGTGCCTTCTTGTTAGGAGCAGAAATATATTGTGTTTTGCAGGTACTGCTTAAAAATGCAGCAGCACATTGGTTAGTCTTTTTAAATCTTTGTGAAATTCATTGAGATTTTGTCAGATAGATAAAATAAATTATTAATTATAGATCACTTTATTTATAAATGAGACTCAGAAGTCCAAGATTAGACACCCAAGAAAGAGTTGGGCACCACAGAGATGTGTCATCATCTCCCTTGCCATGCCACTTTCCCCACCTAATATGGGAATATTAAGCAAGAACCAACTTAAATCTAAGCAGGAAGAATGCTAAGCACAAAAATGCATTTAAAACTGTACTCTCCTTGGTGATTAGGTGCTTGAATCAAAACTACACTGAAATATTTTATCTGCTTATCATCCAGTGCGCCTCATTTGCGCAGTTATTTTTGAAACAGCAAATACCATTAAAAAGCGTCCTGGTTTCAGCTGCGATAGAGTTAATTTTCTTCATAGTAGCTGACATAGTGCTGTGGTTTGGATTTAGTATGAGAATAATGTTGGTAACACACTGATGTTTTAGTTGTTGCTCAGTAGTGCTTACACTAGTCAAGGAGTTTCCAGCTTCCCATGCTCTGCCAGCGGCACAAGAAGCTGGGAGGGAGCGCAGCCAGGACAGCTGACCCAAGCTGGCCACAGGGCTATTCCATACCTTACAGCGTCACGCTCAGTAGAGGAACTGGGAGAGTTGGCCGGGGGGCAGCGATCGCTGCTCGGGGACGGGCTGGGCATCAGTCAGCGGGTGGTGAGCAATTGCATTGTGCATCACTTGTATATTCTTTTATCATTATTATCATCATTATTATTATTTTCTCTTTCTCTGCTATCCTATTAAACTGCCTTTATCTCAACCCACGGATTTTACTTTTTTTTCCCCCCGATTCTCTCCCCCATCCCACCAGGGCGGGGAGAGGGGGAGCGAGTGGCTGTGTGGTGCTTAGTTGCCACTGGGGTTAAACCACAACAAAAAGAAAGGTGTTTTTCCCATGGCAGGAACCCAGGATTTTTTTCGTGGCAGATAAGTATTAACCTCGAGGCTGTGCAGTTTTGTTCCATCTTGTCTGCTTCCCTTCTAGGTCCAAGAACCATTTATTCTTTTCCACACTTTGGCCTCTAGTTGACTAAGGGCCCTGCTCAGCACAGCAGGTACCCTAGTGGTAGGGCATTCCTGTTGAATGCGAAAGTGTCCCTTTGAGTTCCTGCATGTTGGAAAAATGAAATTTTAGTCAGGTTTCCATTTCTCTGAGATGAAGCAGGAAGGGAGTAAAGAGTTAAAGAAGTTTAAGTAGCTGCTGATGGGTGGGTTGAACCAATTTTCAATATTGACATATGGAAAGTACTTAAACTATTACTTTGGGAATAGCCCTTTGCTTCTGAGACAAGTGAGTGCTACTCTCTAATTCCTGCTATATAAGGGGCAGACACTGCATTGTTATAATTAAAACTATTTATTTGTTATTTTCTTATAGGAAACAGATTCAAGCTCTTCTAGGACAGTTTAGCCAGTCAGAGGCTTTGTTAATCTCTGCTGGAGTTGAGCCGGGGACACTAGATGGAGTTCTCTTGGATGCTGGCTGTTCTTCTATGCAATTTGATACACCTGAAAGAGGTTTTTCCCTACAGAAGGACGGACCTTTGGACATGAGGATGGATAGTGACAGGTACCTGTTAATAAAATATTTCTCCTTGAAACTGAAAAACTGTGTGCTCAGCAACTGCCATGAATTTCATTTCCCCTTAAATTGAAGAATTCTCATCATCAAACCACATCTAATTTTTCATGAGTATGCTGTCTGTGTTTTGCTACAAAGCTTTTTACAATCTCAATATTTAGAACCCTGGTTATTGTCTTTTCCTTCTTTGAAGTAAGAGGAATGTTCCAGTGATGAGTAATTTAAACCAGTAACGTTTTTGTTAACTATACCATTCAAATTTTTACATTTTTGGAGTGTATGGTATACAATCACAGGGGCATCTCACTTCGAGGCCAGTCTTCTCCCTGTTATTTCTGCAGTGTCTCAGACCGTACTTGATCTGCAGGCTCACTACCCCTTACTGCGATCCCTTTCCTTTTCTGCCACACTTACTATTTGTGGAACCTTCACTTGAGCACGTTCAGTTGCTCCCTCAGGAAAGGAACAACCTCCCTCTTTTCTGCGATGGCCATCTGACCCAGTTACTTCTCTCTAAAAGGAATGTAATATAAAATAAATAAATAAATAAATAAAATCCCATCCCTGATATCTGCCAGTTGAAATCAGGTAGCAACATTGCTTTTAACACACTAGTATAATGTTGTCTTCCATGCCCGTAGATTTATTGTAAGCTTTCCTTAGCAATATCATAAGCTTCCTTTCACATTGTGTAGGAGGCACATCAGGCTTACTTAATTGTCAAATTAACAATTACTAAATAAATCACCTCCATTTTAATTATTAGAATTGGTGTTTAGTACGTTCAAGAGCATGCAGATCAATGGTGGAATGATAATTTTTACTTACGTAGCAGTTTTCATCTTCAGACAATCTAATATGTTTCTGTAGCATTGTGCTTTTTACATGAACAACCAAAGATCACTGTTTTATAGATGATGGTGGTAGTTGCATAATGCATTACTGGGAGAATGAAAATTTTTGCTTGGTGTTTTGATGAACCTGTAGTCTTAAGAAATGCCATTTGATCTTTCCTTGCTCACATAGAGCTGATGGGAAGCCTCAGTTTCTACGGAATTATCTTAACACATTAACATTAAGTCTTAACACAGCAAATTTCACGATACTCGCTTTTTCCAGTTCTGTGTAAAAAGCTCACATGATCCTCCTGGGATTCAGCCCTCAGATTTCAAGAATCAGAACTCCAGGCTTATATTTGCATCAGGAGAATACATACATGGAACAGGAGCATAAGAACAAAGGATACCTGTGGCATAACAAAAGCCTTACACTACGGTTGTTGCTATGATACTACTTGCCTCTGATTTCTAAGTTTTGTTATCTTTTGTAAGATACTGCAGGAGAGTAATAAATGCCCAAAAATTATTCTGCACATTCATGTCTTTGCAGAAGAGAATTTATTAAGTAGGTTGTATGTTTTCTCCAATTAGTAAACCCATATATGATGTTTGTAAAATACCTTGAACTATTTCAATAGCAAAGTGATAGAGATTTAGAAAAAATAAATGTATGGCTTGTACTGTTTATATTGTAATAATTCCTGACATTGGTAATATTAGGTCATTTCTATTCTCTCAAAACAGTATTTGGATATAAATTCTTATGCCTTTTAGTGAAAAGGAAAGTTAAGTTATTTTCATGAGCAATTGTTTCCATAGCAGGCGATGTGGAAGAAAAGATCCTTGAAATCAGTTCTGACTAGAAAACAACATACAATGCAAGGTGACTAAAATGAACCCGTAAGGGGCAAGGGTGTATTCTAAAGCTGGCTAAATAAAAAGTCACACAGCATTTCCATTTTAACATGATACTGAAATGTATTTATACTTGTCAACTCATTAAGCATAGTTTTTGATAATACTTGGAAGTTTCAGCTGTTCTATTTGACGTTAAGGAACAAACTCCATTTAAGGTAGCAAGAAAAAGGATTTAAAAGGTGCAAGCTATATCTGTTTTCATAGGGTTGCTGTCTCTTATTTGAAAACCTCAAAGGCACTTGTATGCAGCGTGTGAGTTTGACTTTATGTCTCAATGCTATGAAGCTTCACCTCTTGTCAATGAAAACTGACGTCAGTGAACTAATTGGCTCTTCTTGTGCGTAGGTACCCTGACATGCCCACCGCTGCTGATGTTGTGAATGCTTTAGATCAACAGGCACTTGCGTCCATCCTGAGAACATACGGGGAGGAGAGGCATGCCAAGAAAATCGCTTCAGCCATCGTTCAGGCACGCAGCATATACCCCATCACCAGAACTCAGCAGCTTGCAAGCATTGTTGCAGGTACCCTCATTAATTCTTCACAGTGGCTGAGGAGAAAAAATATTAATCCCCAAAGTCCCAGAGGGATCTATTTGTACTTGAAATCATGCAGGATCTAATCCTGCCTATTCCCCTCTGATGTCAGCGGTCTCTTTTTTTTTTTTCTTTTTTTTTTTTTTAAGGTCCCACTTTTTATATTGTAGTTTGACAATTAATTTAATAATAGATTTTACATGAAGTGATTTATCACTTGCCAACCAAGTTGAAACATAGAATGACAGCAGCCTAGGGAATTCTTTATCCCAGCTATTGATAAGCCTTCAAATATCAGATATGTCATATACCTCTTCCAGTTTTAAATTTCTATATTTTAATATTTTGAGGGGAAGTGCCGTGGCACTTTCCAGTTATGAATGAAATCAGATCATTTCTGTCTGCTTACAGAACTAGGAAGCAAAAAGTAAAGCAATGCATAGCTTGCTTCACCTTGTGAATGCCAACTAGATCAGCCTGAAGCAACTATTGAAACACTTTGTCTTACTTGCTCTTCACTGTAAACAACTTGAACAAAATGTAGTTAGGCAGGAATGGTGCACACATCAAGAACCTTCATGTTTGTGTAGTCAAGTGAAAATTTTCAAAGAAAACTGTAAGACACAAATCCTGTTTATTAACATTATAATATTTAATGTTGGGATATTTTTATTTTTTAACCAAGAAATGAAAATTACTGGGTCTTTTCACAAATAAGTCAAACTTATTATTAAACTGCTGACTCCTTTGAATATAGACATTTAAAATAGCTATCCAAATCTAAAGTTTCCTAAATAATAGTGTTAAACATTGTATCAGTATCCCGAAGACTTTTAAAAGTATATTGTATTCATAAAGATTTGTATTTCTTGAACTAGAAGTTTTAGGGACTTACTTTTAATGACAAACAAATTAAAAGGTTTGGATTTGTATAAGTCAGGATACTTGAGCAAAATGTCAGTAAGCGAAGGCCCAAAGTTTAGTTGATACTGATTAAAGGACCTGAAGACACTGCTTGCTGTTGTAAGCCCCTGCTGTAAATATAGTGAACGTGAGGAACAAACAATCTTGAAGAAACCAAGGAGGTAAAACACTGAGTCTTTTATAAAACTTGAAGAGTTACATTTTTAATGTAGCCAGTCATCAACATCGCGAACTAGTAGTTTAGGCTTTTGTCACATGCATCACATGCTTTTTGTAAAACAGTTGATTAAAACAGCGTGCCATTGTTGAGATTGAAGCACCCATATGGCTATGCTAAAGATGTAATGTGTTACAGGCTGCAAACAAGCAACTCGGTAACTTCTGAAATAATTTTGTGCACTATCTTGAACTAAAAAAGTAAAAATACTAGTGCATAAAAGATGGTGATTAAACATTCCTTCATGTTTAATGTGTTGCATGTGAGTCATCACTTAATGGTCACTTTTTCTGACAATGAGAAGAATTTTTTGTTCTCACTTTAAACTCTCTGCTATATTTGAAGAGCAGCTTGATACATGAATCAGGTATGCATCAGATAGTATATGCCAAAGACAATGAAACCAGCATGTATCTGCCAAGGCAGTAAATACGTGTTTTGTGTGCTTTTTTTTTTGAAGTATGCAAGTAGTTAAAACAATGTTCGGACTGTTACACTGATCCCTGCTTGGGCAGAACTTCTTCCAATTTTAATTTGATTCCTCCAATAAAGGAGCACAATGGTGGATCCTACTAGTTTTTGAACTGATTATACCTCAAGAAAATTTCTGGTAACTATAATATATTTTGCTTAATTTATTATCCATCATCAATATATATTCTTATCCATAAAGTTATTGAAGTAAGCCAGAGCTAAAGCACCAGAGACCACAGCTATGGGATCCTCTTGATGGCGCAGCACAAAAAACCCTCTGACTAATTCAGGACTTTACCAGAGTAAAATCTATGATCTATTAGTTAAATGTCAAGTCCTTTAAAAAAAAAAAAATTAGAATAATAAAATCTTGCATTTTAGATTTTGCAGACTCTATGCAGGCATGATTATCTCTCAAGAACAGGATCAATTTTTTTGCCTAGTATATGAGCAAGAAAACAAGTAAAAAAATCTAGCCGATGAGGCTGAGTATTTCTTTCTCTTTCTCTACTAGTGTCAGTATCTGAGAATTCATGTATAGTCCATGTTTCTTTCACATGTTATAGATTACTATGGCTTCAGATTTTCTAGACTCCAAAGTTTTCCGTTAAGGTCCAGCTGATAATCAGAATCCCAGTGAATCTAGATTTGGGCTAGCCTGAAATTGGAAAATTCTATTTCTATTTATTAGAATGCTAGACTTCTGGTCTTTCCTGCCACCCCCAAAAGGTTAGAATGTGTACTGCTGTTGCTAATTGATTGGGAGACAAGAATGAAGGATGTAATTAAAAACCAACCAAACAAAACTACTTCATAACAGTTACAGAACAATCAGACATTTCTAAAGTTTGTATTAGCAGAAGTTATAATTTTAAGGTATAGCTGGAAAAAATATATAAATAGATTTGGTACATCAAGATTGCCTACAACAGCTTGGGGCTAACTTAGGTAGCCAAGTGATTTCTTGCTCCCCTTGGTTCCAATTCAAGAAAATAATTCCTTCTATTTTTTGACCTAGAGCCTGAAAGTTATCTCTCTATACACTGTGCCAATGAATTCCGATCCATTTGAATAAGGAGATCTCTGTGAGTCTGCAGTATACAAGGGAAAAAGGAGGAGTTTTCTGTTCAGTCATGTGAACATCATCTCTTCTTGCAGCACAGTCGAGCTCCACTGACTGTTTCTGATTCTCACATAGCGATCTGCAATGATGAATGCTCTGTGAATGCTAAAGATCGGTAGTTCTCAACTGAAGGTCTGTGAATAGATGTGTGGAACTCAGTTAAGAAGCACTTCCTCATGGCTTTTGCTGTAGCTCATTGAATTGTTTGGAAATGATAGATTTAACTCCATGTGCAAGAAAACTGGTTAAAAACAGTGAAATTTTTAGAATGTAATTTTAATATGCCTTTTCCATACAACTGATGATCTATTTTTATTTCTTTTCAGAGGATAATATACCTTGTTTTCTATTAGGTTTTGGTCAAAATCTAATTTTTCTCAGTGTTACTTAGATACATGATCGATTAACAGGTCGTTTCAAGATCATGTAATCATTTGGACTTAACTTGACAGAAATTGATGATGAGATATTAAAGAAATTTGAAAAGTTTAAAAAGAACTTTAATGGGTAAAGCCAGTCTCATTCAGATTGGATCACATTTATAGACTTTAATTATCAGTTTGGAATTTATAATATTGCCTGAATTTCAGATGCGTGAGAATTAACACTGTACTGAGGGAGCCTAGACAAAAGGACATTAGTTGCGTCACAGAAACTTATTAAATGCAATGCTAATTCAACAGACGGATTCCGGCAAACAGGTGCACGATCTGAATTAATTTTTAAACTCTCCCACTCTCATACACTCTGGGGACTTTAATAGTTCATATTGACAGGCACAGCACGTTGCTGATTTCATTCACAAGCTTTAAAATTTCAATACATTTCAACATGTGAATCTATTAGATTTTTAAAAGTGTAAGTAGCATCAGGGCGTCCCAAAACTAAAAATGATAATTTCTCTCACTGGGATTTCAAACCAGTCATCTAGCCAGAAGCATGGTGTTTTTATGAATGAAATTCATTTTACAAGCTTCCCATACAGATTTTTTTATATTTTGGTACATTGTACAGCCTGTTACTGGGAAGGATTTTCTTTTAGTGTCATGGTAATTGGAGGGGGCTGGGTGAGAGATTTTATGCCTTAGCAGAAAGCACAACTAGGTTTTTATTTAACTATACCAGAGGACTAAGAGTGGAGTAGAAAAATTTTTCACCCCTGGAACATAGATCAAAATCTACTGCTTTTACTAAGATGATGAAGGCCACTGTGACAGAAATCACTACCACAGGTTATATTTATTAGTTAGTCCCAGTCTCTGAAGACAGACCAGTAAGTCTTTGGATTTGGAAATGGTTTGATTTTGGGTTTAGTTTGGTTAGTTTAGTTTTAGTTGCATAAAGCTGCAATGTGGCTGTGTTTTCCAGTTTCTTGGATATTAGTATGCTGTACCGTTAGATATGACCTGCAGTGCTGTTTGTGCATGTTCAGTTGAGTCATGTAAGGTTGTATTAGACTTACAGAATATATCTGGGATTTAATTTATTTTTCTTCAGTGTGTGATAAATTAATTCACAGTAGTAAATTAATGTCACAGTTAATCATCACAGGAGGATATTGTAGGAAGACGCTGCACTCAACAACCATGGCAGGACAAATGGAAGAACCTTCCAAAGACCCGTTAGCGTCCTAGTCATGCTGGTAGCCCGAGTATCTCATTTCTTTTGTTTATCTATTCAATATTGCAATTGCAAAATAGCAGCGTTCATGGTCAGGCTACTAAAATCTGACCAGATATCAGCATGTCATGTCTATTTAGATTTTTACAAAACCAGCTTTGAAGTAGATCTTTGTATCGTTCTTGTTTTTTTCAGTTAAGTAAAAGATATTTTGGTGCCATAGGAGATAACATTTCCAGTATTTTACTAAAATTCCAGTGAGATTGGCTGCAGAAGTTTAAACAAAGGATCTCATTCTTGCCTTCTGTTTTTATGGTTAGGTCCCAGTCAAGAAGCACAGTCAGTTTTGTACCTAAATTACGTGCTGTACTCTTGTGGGTTGACTCCATTTTTATCTGTGATACTTTTGGAAGCTGAAATACTCTTAGAATATCAGAAATGGATCATCCCCAGAAAACCAGCAGCATTTTTAGAAAATACTTAGACTTAAAATATGATAGTTAAAATGTGATAGTTAAAAATTAAAATATGATAGTTAAAAATTCTGGATATGCTTTGAGAGGTGAGCACCTGCTCTGGGTAGTAAAATTGAAAGTATAAAACTGATGCTCTTCAAGTCACAGCTGTAAATTGTTCAGCAAGGGGCAGGATCAATACAGGGAGAACCAAAACAATGCATCCTGTTTTCTAACCCACTAGCAGGTTAATAGCTAATATTTTGTAAGGGAACAGTCCTTTTTCATTCCAGTTACAACTGTTTGCATGGAGTGAACATGGCAGCAGCGGGCTTGGTTTTGGAAGCAGGGAAGGGAAGAGCGAGGCATGTTTTCAATGGTTTTAAAAGTAGGTTTAGAAAGAGAGATATATTTGTTGTGTAAGATCTTTTACACAACCAGTATTTTCTTATTCAAGAGACCATGGCTTCTGTAACTGAATTCAAAAGATACCTGGGTATCTGATGTTTCAACTTCAAATTCCATTGAAGAAAAATATGATGACGACTGAAATCTAAGACAGGTCTTATGGAGAATACGAAGTTATATTTATTTATTCACTTGCTGTATGCTATGGAAACATGCATGTCCTATGGTGTTTTTGGATCATTACATGCTGATTTTAAACCCTACTGTTTCATTTAATAACTATTCAAGATTTCTGAGCATACCACTAGTATTTGTAGCTGATAGTTGACCATTGCTCAGCACCACATTCCTTTATGTTACTTATAAAGAGACAGTTTTCTTCAGACACAAATGGCAGTCAATGGCTGCTTTATGGATTCCATTTTCAGAGAATCTGTTTTTAGGTATGTAAAGAAATATGGAAACAGATACTGTGCCAGGTAGTACAAGCTTGGTGTCAGTTGGTTTCTTGGGACATCTTACCTTCTGCAATTTTGAGTTCTCCTTTTTGTTCAGCTCTTTCATCAAAACAAGCTTTGTGACTCCTACAATGAGGGTATATATTCTTTTTATGATTTATAGAAAGTATAGAATGTGGTGTTCTCAAAGACAGAAATTATATTAGCTAGCTACCGTAACTTTTTCTGGAGTTTGTAAGTGATGGAGGAGCCTAGCTCCCGCAGGTTAAATCTATGTACTCTGTTTTGTGAAACAGAGTTTAAAGCCACAAATTCCTGTGCAGTAGTTTGTGCTGAGAGAAGTTGATAGTGTTGCCACTTTCTGTCTCAAAGGATTCAGACCATAAGAATAGGAAACAGCCACAGCTACGGTGGGTCTCTTCAGTTAATTCAGGAACTGTTAGCATTAGAGATGAGGAGATAGGGAATGTAGCTGGGAAAACTGAGCATGCAGAAACGCATCTTAGATACATCGCATACATGATAATAATTCTATTAATAAGGATTATTGTCCTCTCCCTTTGCTGAACACCAATGATCGTGTATGTGTTTGTGATGCCAAACACTTACGCTTTCTGACATAAATAAAATTTACCTTTAAAATTCTCAAGAATTCCACTAATAAATGATTTTGTGCCAATGTACTGGATTACGATATCTCTCTCAAATGTTTTTCAATCACCTGTGTAAAAGTGAATTTAGTCTACTTGTTTCAGAAGTACCATGATCCTTTCTCTTACAGCACTACATAGAAAATTAATTACTTGATTATGGACTGAATTTACTTCAAACCCATTGCTTTATTATGTTGTAGATTAGCACTGCCATGGAGTTAAGGCATTTTAATACATACATACCAGCTGTATTGCCTTATCTTTAACGGGCCCTCTTGTTTGGAAAAAGAATTCTTTCCAGTTATGCACTAGCATTATTCATTCAATTTATCTTTACCAGACTCCTGTGCTCACTTACATAATAGATTATAAATTTACTCTGGTTTCACAGGTCTTATAAGACTCTTGCACTTTAGTTCCTTTGATCCATCAAATCTGGCTTCTCTAGCTTTTTGCTCTATACTCAGGTAATAAAGATTCAAGCCTAAAATACATGAAATATTGATATATTAAAGTTTCTATCAAAATTTCAGTCTCTACAGAGACTTTTATAACTCATAACAATTTTGGAGAAAGGAAGAGGGAGTTTTGTGCATCTAGCAGAAATTGTTTAATCCAGTGATTTTCGTCCAACAAACTCATACCTTGACACGTTCTGCTATGTAGGCACATGAAAAACCAACAGTATCAGCTGCATTTTCTAAATTTCTTAAGGTATTTTTGTGAACATTTGAAGGAACACGGGTGTAGTGGTCAACGGTTTTTATCCTCAAACAAGGATGCCTCTTTTAAGCTTTAAGTAATTCACTGAAAGACAGTCATCACCAAGCAGACATTGTCTTCATCTCATCTCTGCCTGTGGATAAATGCATCATTATCTAGAAGGTGACAGTTAAAGTTGTGTCCATCATATATTAATTATTTTTGCCTTCAAAGCGAAAAACAAACCACCGCAAGTACTGAACTGACCATGACTACACTGAGCTGTAAACTGAGACTTCTCTAGTCCATTTTCATTTTTTCCCTATCTTGGTTTCAGCCATCGTTTTATTTTAACTTTGTAAAACATTTGGGGAAGGAATTTCTCTGACAGATTCTAGGAGAAAACCCAATGCTTAACTGCAAGCCAGCTCAGTTTAGTAGGGTTTACTTTCAGAAATGTGAATTCAAAGCAGAAAATAAAGATATATTCTAAAGCAGGAAGCTTACCAGTCAGGGTTCAGCTGTAAGTATGCTTTCCTTTAAAGTCATCATGCATGAGTGGGTTAATGTCAGGATAGCAATGCAGAAATAATAAGATATTAACATACACCTTTTAAAATTTATGACAGGTGCTTTTCCAGCATCAGCACTGTATGCACGAAAAGACTTGCTCCAGAGACCTACGCATGTTGCAACCAAAACTTTTCAAGCCCTGCGAATATTTGTAAATGATGAGCTCCATGAACTCTTTATAGGGTTGAAGACAGCTGAGAAGTTTCTAAAACCTGGAGGTCGCCTTGTAGCCCTCTCCTTTCATTCACTAGAAGATCGTATTATCAAACGTTTTCTTCATGGAATAGACATGACAGAAAAGTACAATCTTGGCTCAAGGCAGAAGATAAGAATGGCTCTGAAAAATTGCTCCAAAGAAGAAGATACACAATTTCCCAGTGGAAAATCCAACTTAAAGTGGATTTTTATACAGAAAAAAGTTCTCACACCTCAGGCCAAGGATATTCACACAAACCCAAGAGGAAGGTCGGCTAAGTTAAGAGCTGCTATTAAACTCTAAAACAAAAAATATGATTATATAATTGTATAATTTCCTTAAATTTTGTTTTCCAGAAGGCTAACTGGACAGATAGTATCAAACTGAAAAAATAAAATGAAGGCTGTTAGAAAAACATTTCTTTCTCAGCTTTGTGCTTCCTTTTAATTAAAATCTAGTGTAGAGCATCAAAAGGTAAAATAAATGTAGAAAAGTGGGTGTCACTATTTATATAAAAAAGACATCTTTTTAAAAAGAACATCAAAACCAAAGTTTATAAAAATTACAGGTTTGATGTGTTTACAGTATTTCCTTTAGATTAAATTCAAAACCCTGACATTAACAGTCTAAATTCAGTAGCTGATTGAGACACACATTTTTATGGGAGCAGATTTCACACACCTAAGTCAGATGGCTGGTTTAGTCTGGAGGATGTTTAAACTAACCTAAGAATTCATGATACATAGGTCTCTGTAACTCTGTTGACTTGTTGCCTGAATGCCTGTGGGACAAGAGCTAGTTCTTAAATAAATTGGTATTGGTATGTAATGTTGTATCAGGAATTTGTAAACAAAGGAATTTGTAAATTTGTAAATGGAATTTGTTACCTTGTTTTAGAATAAGTAAATAATTACTTCTGAGTGATCACCTGGTTATTTAATGTTTATGGTTTCTAAATAATAAATGTGTCTTGGGGAAAAAAGATACTTAAAAGACTGCTGTTTGCACTTGGACACTACAAGCAAGAAGTACAAATGTGACAGGATCATTTGAATTTCTTCCTGTCATCCTAACTCCTTTGCATAGATCCAGTACAACTTTTAGGTGTTGATGGAATTATAATTAGCCCATCAAAAAAGGGGTATTGTGGATCTTATGAGTACTCTTCTTTGCTAGTGATCATTTATTAAGAGGTGCTACTTAGGTAAGTATTGTATTATTTTACAAAATGCCTGCTATAACACCAGTTTCCTATTTGGCTGCAATACTAGGTAGTACAACATGTAACATAATTTATTTTTTAGTAAGTTAATATGAATTGATCTACCTTTGGGTTCTTTATCTTAAGAGACAATTGTTTTGCTGTCTTTGTATGTTAAAATGATCAGAAAATAGCGTAAGTTTCAAATTCTTTGACCTCTGACTCATCTCTTCAGGAAAAAAAGTCCTCATTTGGATAATCAAATCAGTAGCAGGATTTCATTTGTGATGAACCTGAAACTTGTCTGATAGAATTAAAAAATGCTATTTCTGACTCTGAGCAAAATGATTACTACACTAGCTTCTGAAAGAGAACTGACTGGATCATTCTGGACTTGATGTTCATCGAGCATCCTGTTTATGTTGATGTAAATTATTACTTCACAGGAGTTTTTTGGGTCATAGTGACACAAGCTGAATTTTAAGTTCACTGTCTATAATATGTAATATATTGAAATATCTGAAAATTGTTTAATTCCTTGGTAAAGCTAAGTCATGTAATCTATTCTTAGGTATATACATGCTAACATCTATCACTAATCTAAAATAACAGTTGAATGATGATGGGCATTTCAGACTTTTCTGAAATTTCAATATTTTCCCACTGTTTTCATTATACATGCTATTAAATATTAAATAAAACATTCCACTTCAAATAATATTGCTTACTGTTGACATCTTAGAGACAACAGACTGTACCTTAAATAGACATGTTTTCATCCAAACATTAAATTTAAATAGCTAATATTATTTTTAGCTAAGATTCCATATTGAAATGTACTCCAGCTGCAGGCTGGAAAAATTGTGCCTCCAACATAGGCTTAGAAGAGTTGTAATGCCATGCTGCAGGTTGTACAGCACACAAACCCAGGAAAAGACCAGAAAATAACCATTCAGTTATAGCAGAAGTTAAGTATCTGTATCCCAGAAATTATATGAAAGCATTCAAATTCCTTATGCCTAAAACGAAGTTTAAAATCCACTCTTCTCACATCTAATTTTAAAGGCACTGTTTCTTACGATAGTTGAACTACTGTATATCAGTTTTTGTAAATACACTCCCTCAGTTAGGGAAAGGAAGAAACTTTTCTTTACCTTCAGGTTGGAATTGCACAGCCATGGCAGTGCATCAGTCGTCGAGCTCTTCTTGGTAGAGGATCTGTTTCTCTCCTCTCAGGGTCTCTTCACTTTCAGCTTTAAACCTGTAGTATGGAGAATTTTAACCTCTGCTTGCCTGAAAACACAATTTTCTGGTTTTCCCAGAAAAAAATCCTGGTTATATTCAGCCAAAATATTCTTGTATCTTTAAGCATTTCATTTTCATTTAGTAGGTGAAGTTATATTATGTGAAGGTTATTAGGTCTTTATGTTCTTTCCAGGACACATGTCTACATAGCATATCTTAGATTTTCTTCACATGGTATATATGATGTGTTAGAAAAACTAAACACTTTTTTACCATAATCGAAAATGGTATTTATGAAGGAGATGGTATCTGGTGGAAAATTAGTCTCACTGAGAACCAAATCATGCTGTCAAGATACAAATTGTATATAATTTCTAAAATCTTGTTATTCAACCTGAGCAATGTCTATTTTAATACAGCCAAATGCAAGATTATCTATCGACAACAAAGAAAAAAGATTGTAGACCATGTTTACAAGCCATATGGCAATGCCATGGTACTGTACATGATGGGAAGAGTAGAAACATCCAATATGTAGAATATTTGTAGAGAATATCAAGTAGTAGTTGTGGAGAGAAGACAGTGTTGCCAAACAGTATGTGCATGCAGAGCGTATTGCTAAAGTGCTTTTCATGATAATACTTCAGAAGGGTGTGGAAAAAAATTTAAAAGGATGAAAAAAGCTATGAGACTATTTGTATGCATTGTAAACATGCTTTCTACTGAAATTATTAGAAAATGTGACTTAATCGGTTAATCCAAGTGAACGTAAAGAGTTGATATGCTGTTGAAAGTATCTACCTGGTAAAGAGATTTGAGTAGAATAACTGTCTGAAGACTAGACACTGTTGTCTTGTGAATGAGGTTTTTATAGTAAAAATACAGTACTTTTTAAAAATATCATTTTAAAGTATAAGCACAATTAGCTGCATTTATAGCCCATGAGGGCCTACCAACAATTATTGCTTCCCTATTGTTTCCTAAAGGAAAAGAATCAGTTTTGTTGTTTCAGAATGCAAAGGCTTAATCATACTGTTTTCAAGTAATACAAGGAATTAATATCTCTCTTTTCAGGTTGTTTTTGGTTCTTGTTTTGGTATTTTTTTAAACTATTACATTTGAGTAATTTCTCAGTAGTCTTTTAAATAGTCACATCTGCTGAGACTGCCACTTGGCTTGGAAAAATCCCAGTCTAAAATGTCAGCTTTTGTACATATCTGCTGAGGTATTTGACAGATGGAAGTTGAAGGAGAGGATTCCTCATGTAGTATGGATAGAGAAAATACCAACTTCAGTAAACTCTATTAGCAAGTGGCTCTTTTCTAGTAGCTCGTATTGTATCAGACTTCTTGCATGCTGCTTTCTAGAATAGTATTTCTATTATTATTATTAGTGATTCATATAATTGCTCTAATATTACTCTTTGGAGAAGACATGGTATTAATTGGAGAGTTTATGCTCCTAAATAGTGTAACAGCACTATGAGGGAGGAAGCGTGAGGAACTGTGCCCTGAGGAAAGGTGATGTGCAGGGGTGGGATGATTGCAATAAGCAGGCTTAGATGCAGATTGTTGGTGATTTGATTAATTTACATTTAAAAATAACTTAGATACCAGTCTTGACTCATTGTCTGGAGTACCACTGTACAGAAGTACTGGTGAAAAATGAGAGGAATTTGAATAAACACAGAAGTAATGAACTCATAAGCCAATTTGTTGCTGCCCATCTTACTTAACATCTTTACCTCTAGCAGCAGTAATAAAGGGTTCAGGCCTGCTTTTCTTGTGCCCCAAAATCTCTCCAAGAAGGACCCTTCAGTTGGATTAGGACCATTTACACAAGGATTACAAACACTCTTCAGTAGAGTATGGGAATCTATATATCCATGCATTTTTTTTTTCATATAGCAGTTGCATAAAACTAATCTGTAACTTAGAATAATATGCCATTATATTTGTAAGTCTTTCAGAAGTATAATCAAATGTAGAGGCCTTTTTACACCTGAGGTATACTGGAATTAAAGCAGGATTTTGTGGATTAATTAAGACTGCAGTGCTACAGTGAATCCTGCAAATAATTTAAATGAATGTAGAACAACTTCTTCCCTTCCCCCAGCCCCTCTAGAAGATAGACTAGAAAAATGTTTTTAATTAAAAAGTAAGAAATAAGCAGTGAAGTTGAGCACCTTAGGAGGAAAAAAAATGTAATTTTTGAGGCTGACATCCAATTTTAACAAAATTTCATGTATGCAGTATTCTGTTACTTTTTCCATTCATCGCCTAATTTTACCTGTTTTGGGATAAGCAGTAGCAGTGAGATAGCTCAGTCTCTGTGCTGGGATGCAGAGCATGGCTTCTAGTGAATAACCAGAGGTAATAGTGGGAAAGTATATGTGCTTCTAAAGCCAGCTCTGTCTATTTTTCCCTCTGTCTCCTTTGCAGTTAGAATTGTGTTTACCTTTCTGAATCCTCTGTAAGCTTATCCCAGGATGAATGAGCAGGAAGGGCTTTTCTTTTTCAGAAAACTGTAATACCTGTCCATCCAACTGTATTAAAATTAATGCTATTTAATACTTTTCTTTGTGACGTATTTTACTGATGACATGCCATGTTTTTCAATGTTGCTATTGCATCACTAAGACAGGAAAAGGGGCAAATATTTGTTCATTGGAAATCTAAGCTAAAAAAAACAGAGCAAGTGATCAGTTTCCTGACTGCCTTACCGTACTGGCATAGCTATGTTTATAAAAAATAAACCTTTCTCATTGTACCTGGATCTTTAGGCAACTTATATTTCTCCTGATGCTTTTAAAGCCTAATTTGATTGGTTGTAATAGCCAAAATAAGCTGCAGGTTTTTTTAATTTATTTTTATGTTTGCAAATTTAAACTTGACACCTTGTTTATAGCGGTCTCTTTAAAGAGTAAAACTGGAGATACAGCTCCCTCTATCTGTCCTGGGAATACCTGTGCTTTGTTCTTTTTGGAGTGCACCTGCAAATGATTATAGTAACAGCATGTTTATTGTCAACATGAAGATACAAGGTAAAAACATGTGGATAACTTTTTACAGGTCAGTAGTTGTTCTAAATTATGCTAAATGGAATTTTCAAAGAAGAAAGGGTGAGTCATTTTCCTCTCTGAAAGCAATTCTATCAAGATACCTCATTCAAAAGACAGAAAAACAAACTTGCACGGTGTCTCAAACCTACTTTATTATTAGAATAAAATACATATGTGCAAAAATTCTAGCTATTCTTTAGTGCCCATACAGTTTTTACAGACATAAGTGGCAAATGTACTTCATGTTTTTGTTGACATTCATTGAAGAAAACGTTTTCTGTGCTGATGGAAAAATCTGCCTAAACAGTAAAATATTAGGGGATATGACAGACACTGGCATGAAAATAAGTGACACTATATAAATCACATCTTAGAATTTATACATGCTAGAATACCTGAGTAAAAACTTAAGTTTCAGTGTACTCCATTGTTGTTTGTTCACATGCCTTGTCTAGTCTGAGTCTGTGTATGTGATTCTGACAAAACGTAACCTCCTTTTCAGTTTTAGGTTGTCTGTGGTTTATATTTGTACTGGATGTATACTTGAGCTCAGAATAAATCTCTACTAGGCTTATGATGTTATTAGCATTTTATATTAGCTGTAATTATACTAGTAACATTAACAGCAACATAACATTAACAAGGTTATATCACAAGTTAGTAACTATAAAAAAATCGTGAAGCATCGTGATATAACTTGTACATTAAAATGTGTGGAAGCTTAGTGATAACTTAGTCATCAACAATTCAGGCTAGAAAAGCTTTATTTTATTTCAACTATATTTTAAGCTCATTTCTACACAGCTTTCCTGTAAATTACATATTTTTCTCTTTTCATTCAAAAGTACTTTCATGCTTAAGAACATCTCTCTCAGACTTTGCAAAGAACTGAAATAAGAAGTATTGACAATCCTGGCTGATAAGCATCTGAAAAGGAAGATATCATAAAAACTGTTTTGTAATATAGTGTAAAACTTATATTCTCAAGAGTAATGACGCATGCACGCCTGTTAATACATGTGCAATCTGAGAGCCTAATCTTGCAACCTTTACTTACGGATACAGCTTTGTTATTCTCGTACTTTATTTCCAAAATGTCCCGTGACTCCAAGTCGTGACAGAAAAGGGAGTTGAAGTCTTGGGAGGCAGTAAGAGCTGACAGGGAGCGCGGTGGTAAGTGCAGCAGGCTAGTAGGTGGGTCTCTGCGGAGGCAGAAAGGACTTGATGCTCTGTTTTGCCATTGGGACTTGAGTATGGGGCAGTCCAGGCTGACTGCCTGGGCTCATCTGGTAGTGACTACATACCACAATGCTGAATTAGTAAAGTTCTTGTGGAGGCAGGTCCACTGGTGTGTATTGCACTGCATTTCACAATGGCTTAACAATGGTGGCGGTGGGTTTCAGAAGACGAAAGTTAGAAAAATAGTAAAAAAATCCTTGGACATGAAGCTGGTATATAATTTTTTGCTGCCTCTCTTGGGGAGGGCAGGAGGGTGAGAGAAAAAGTTTTTGAGAGGGAAGGGTGTTCAGTCTCTACTGTTGCTGCCCCTATTAAAGGTAATAAAAAGCTCCCATTGGTTTAAAAAACATGGGCTCAAGCCCTGAACTGCAAACATGCTGCAGTTATCACTATTAAATCAGTCTGTTAAAAACCAGCAGGGGATACAAACTTATAGAACAGTAGATTAATTAAATGAGCTTGACAAATACCCTGCCATATAGTTGTACTGCACTTAACAGTATTCTAAAACTGAAGTAATTAAGGGGTGATCAGGGATGTGTCACGGTAGCCCTCCCACCAAGACCCTGCCAATTTTTCTTGTGTACGCCTTAAGTAAACCCAGCAGCCTTGGGCCGCAGCCTGCGCACCTGGGCAGGAGCACTGCTGTAGCTGGTAGCGTGATGACTGACACGTAGATTAAAATCTGAGCCTCCCCTGAAAATGTTACAAGATCTTACTTTTTAGAGCACTGACTTATTAGCTAGGGCTTTATTAATAGAGCTCTAGTTATTTGGAGAACAACGTATTACGAGCTGAGCGTAGGGGGTACTTTCTGGTTGCTGCTTGAATTTCATAACTTATTTTCACAGCATAAGATAGCTATTGTTCTTTTAAAATTAAGTGAGACTTTTTGGGAACCAGCAGCAGTCAACATTTTTCTTTGAGACAGTAATTAATGAATTAAATTAATTGCAGTGACCATTAGATCAAATTATATCCCAATGGGAGCGTAGTCCTCCATAAATACCACATTTCCCAATAGTTCAGCAATTCAGCAGCATATTGAAAATATTCTTTTGCAGTTTAGCCACCTCCATAGTTACAGTTGGCAAATATTTTAGTCAGCCTATCGAAGTTATAGCTTAGTTTTCGGGATGCTGCTTCCTTTGAGCAGGCTTTTTGTAAAAAAAAAAAATACTAATTATAAAGTACTTCGAAAGGTAATTGATTCCTTTCTTTAAATATAGTCTTGTGCTAAGAAAACTACGCTTTTTTCACCTTTTTTTGTTTGTTTTTAATGTTGATGAGAAAATACAGATCTAATCACTTCTGCCATCATTTCTCCTTTGAATTCATTGTATTAGGAGTACAGAAATAATGTTGGCTACTGAATAGAGCTATTGACTATCATGTTCCCTCTTACACAGTCTGCCACAGGAACTGGCCTAACTCCCAATCACTTCCTATAGCCTGCAGACTAACAGGCACTCCTCAGCATGCATTCACCTTTTGTTCCTCTTAATTAAATAATGAAGCTATGAAATACTTTTTCTTAAGTTAGGTTTTCTTTCCTCTAAGTGAAATCCACACTGATAATTTTACCTATTTTTGCATATAAAATTATGAAATGTTTCCATGTTCAAGTTACCACATCAGATTCAGTGTTGACAACACTTATTACCTTTTTGAATTGATGTTGTTCCAAGTTTTCTCATGGGCATGAGAGTCTCGGCTTTCTTGAAACATTAAAGTCAATTTCCAGCCTTCGTGGCTGCAGAGGAAACCATGAAAATTGAAGCCCCTTATCTTTTCCATAAGTATATATGATAACCAAATCTAATATTTTTTTTTTCTTGTTTTGGATAGCTATGTCATTTTTGGAGCCTTGCTTCTGATTTTTTTTTAACATTTTCAGGCCTTTCCCTTCTCCCCTGCCCTCCACTTGCCACTCTAGAAGGTGTGTGCATACAGGACTGGCTCTGTACTCGTAACCTTGCTTGCGTGCCATCGTTTTTTCATGGTACCAACATGTACCGTCTCATTTACTGTAGGATGCCATTAATTATCAGTTTACAAGGAATTGCTATGGAACCATGTAATGAAATAAGTGCATAGAACACATCTGGGTATGCCATTACACACCTGACTGCTGTGTGAATGTGCATTCCCTGCTTGGATTACTGTCTCTAGTCCATGTGAGCTGCTCTTGGTTTTTCATTTATTTGCACAATTATCTGGCTTTTGTTGAGCACTGCCTGCTGAAAAGCTACAATTCTAGTTACTGTCTTAGGAGTACAATAGAAAGGGATCAGATATCTTCGTTTTTAAATTAATGCATAGAATTTGAGAACATAATATAATATTTAGGACTTCTCCTAAATGTCTTCCAAACTGAAATCTGAGCCAAATCGTTTGTATTAATTGTCATATATCTTTAGTATCTATGAATCCCAGTCATGACACAGTTAAGAACATGCAATGGCACTGTTTGAAGTGGAAGAAAAGGAGGTGTGTTGCCTCTTCCTGCTTATGTGTGACTTATCAGCTAGTGAGGTCATCTTCAACACACACATTTTTACACTCTCTGAAGCATAAAAGCCTCTTGTAAACTTAAACCTTTACAGATGGATCCTTAAAAGTGCTTCTTATGCCTTATATCCCAGTAAGGTGACAGATTGTTGAATTAAATCCCTGAATGAAAATATTTGTAAATAGAGTTTTGTAAACACAGTCTTTCCCAATGAGCAATTTCCTTAGTCTTGATAGCCAGTCAATAGATTTCCAGAAGAGCTTGCTAAAAGATGGGAGGCACATTGCCGGAACGAGACTGCCAATGCTTTGCGGAGCTGGAGATTTGGCGTCCGTTGGTTGGACTGCTGCTCATCCTGTCTGTAAAGCAGTCCTGGGTGGCAAAGCCATAGGATGTTTGAAAGTGGCCGGGTCTGGCTGTGGACTGAAGTCTGCAAGGCTTGTTCGGTGATGTTATAAGAGACTGAGGAATACCACTAGTGGTACACAGTGTAATTGGTGACTGTGTAATTTAAAGTTGCCTTGGGTATAGATGACCGTTGAGGAGAAGGAGAATCATTTTGTCATTCTCAAAAAGAATACTGCACATGACTGTCCTTGGGCAGGTTAAATTGGAGGGGTACCTCTTCTGCAATGGGGAGAAGTGTTGAATTTGAAAGAAATTCTAGTTCTTTGGGAATATCACTTTCAGTGATAAAGTCGAGATATAATTCAAATCGCCTGAGTCATGCTTCCATTTTTTCCCCAAATTATGCTACGTTGGTGGGCAGTTAGCAATTATATGGGGTATGCAGTCTGACCCAATATTAAATCCAGCAGCTTGAAATGCTCTAAGGCATTAAAGTGTCATCATGAGAAAACTTGAGAAACATTAGAATGTGTGACTAGTACCTGGTTGCTGCCTTTAATTATTATTATTAGCACTATTTGCATTCACCGCAGCCACTGCTACCTTTCCAAAATCCAAGGAGAGGGGAGTCATAGCTTGCCTTGGCAGCGCATGCCATAACAGCTTTTTATGGCAAGAAGGGGCAACAGCATAAAAATGTCTTTTTCCTTATCCCAGCAAAATGCTTAGGTAAGGTATGCAGGCATGAAGAGTTGTTAGATGCCTGAATGTTGCATGAAAAGCACATGATTTGCATCAAAAGGGAATTGATGCTTTGCTGTGATTTCACTTAAAATAAAGATTAGCTTAAATGCACATGATCTGTAATTACTTTATGAATTTGTTTTAATAACTGATTTAGTAAAAACCTGTGCAGGTGATATGTTACTCCTGGAAATGAAAGCAGTTTAATTAAACCAGAGCTATTAATCCTTGTTGAGCAAAATTTATTAGCTTGGCAGTGTGTTAAAATGACTATGTTGCATTTGGGACAGACCAACCATATCTCCAATGCTACCCTTTTCTTGAACATCCTAACCTGAGTCCGTAGCAGCTTGGGCTTTTATATAAGCGATATCCTACTTAATAGCATGTGAGCTGACCTGCAAGCATGTTAAACTGTCATTAAGTGCCAATTCATGTTACAGCTTTAACTGTTTTCTCTGCAATGTCTGCCATTATCTTTTTATGGCAATTTTTTTTACACTAGCCTTCTTTCTAGAATTATTTCTAGTATATCATATACATATGTGATGAGCAGCAGTGGAGCACTCCAGTAAAGGTAATATTAAACTAATTCAGAAACTGGTTGACAAGTACAGTTTTGGCAAATAGTGGAGTTTGGGTTTTTTTTGGTCCACCGAGGTTAAAGACTGTTAGAAGCCTGTGCTCTTTCATGGGAAATGGCAATGTAGCCAATCTCCAGCAGCATGCCAACAGTTATTTGTCATTTCTTCTGAGTTTAATCTACTGGAGGATTCGTCGTCTGTGGCAGATGTCTGTAAATACACAAATCTATTGATCTAGGGCTCATTTTCTGCAGAAATGTAGCTGGCAAGGATGTTTATTTCTCCTCCATGCTGAATGTAAAATATGTTGCCTTATCTATCTAGAGAGAGAAAAAATGAAAGTTAAGGGGGTTTTGGTGCATTATTAAATAGCAGAGGTTAATAGGCTGGGAACGTATGCTTTCCTTATTACCCTGGCTTCTTTCCTTTCCTATCATCTACACTCATCAATAAATAAATAAGTTAATTAAAAAGCTGTTTCTAAGGGACAAAGTACAGATCCTTAAGATCTATCAAAACCTCAGTAAAAGATTTAGCCTCTGGCTTAAAAAAATACATAGGGTTATGGATGGATGAAAGCCCTCAGCTTCAATGGTTTTTATCGTTATAATGAACTGCACAAGTTGCAATAATAAATGAATGGTACAGCTTCCCACCAGAAGTTGTTTGGCCAGAGGCCCATGACGAGACCCACTATACGGAAAAGGTAAGATGAAAATCCTATTTCCAAAATTGTCCAAAATTTCATATATATATATATATATATATATATATATATATATAATCATAATCAAAATATTTCGGATATGCTACAAATAATC
>VZTL01050702.1:0-55591 GCA_013400535.1 Scopus umbretta | reverse complement strand
TTTTTTTCCTTTTTTTTCTTTTTAAAAAAAAAAAAAAAAGTAGCAGCCACAGAAGACAAAGAGTGGGTGATTGGTTCCTATTATTTTTCTTTTTAATATGAACATGAGCCCTACAGCATTGTGATTCAGTTTCATAATTTCCTTCCATTTAACCTAAGTGTCTGTTTTGGGAAAGATTCTTTTCCTTGAAGATTAGTTCATGAGTGGGTTTAATATGTTCTTGCAAAAGTATATTATTGTTTTCTTTTATAATCTTGGCAGAGAGCAAAACACAATGTTTCATTAATTATATCTTATTTTCTTTATTTAAGCTTTTCCAAGACTTAAAAATAACAGTGTTATCACCCGTTTCAACAGTCTGTTTTCTGTAAAGTTCCAGGTATTCTTATTTAAATGAATTAAGCCTGTATTTAAAAATAGAGTTGTGGTTCCCCTGCCTATATAAACATATCCTTGTCTTCCCATTAATAACAATCCGTCTGCTGTAGGTATTTCCAGTACACTGTTATGAAACTCTTCCTCTTATCAAGAGGGAAGTGCCGCTCTCAAATGGAGGAAAAACCTGTAGAAAAGCAAGCCATCGCTCAAGTGGTACAGTCTGTTCCATAAAGCTGAAGTTAGCAAAAAAGTTACATAAATTGTCACGCTCTGTGGTTCACTGGTTACTTGACATTACAAAAGTCCTAATCGGGAAAGACGGTATTGTAGAATATCATGAAATTGCTGTTAACTTGTTTATGGATTAATATGAAAGCAAGTTTATTGCTAACCAGCCTGCAGTGGTAGAGAAGGCAGGATGACAGCCAGGCAGGCCTCTGGGTTCTGTTCCCAGCTTGGCGCCTGCCTCCCTACCTGGCCGGCAGCAGGTCGGTTAGACTGGGATGTTGTGGCATGAATGCTAAAAGTTAGATGCCTAAATCCATATTTCGTAAGTTGCTTGGCTTTGTGGAAATGCTGCACACCAAAGCTTCAACTAACCTGAAATAGCAAATATGGTATTTTTTTAATTCCCTCACCTTCCAGTGTTTGTTAGGGGGAAGAAGAGGCTTCTGTTTCACTTCATCTTCTTAATTAAATGATAGTTTTTAGTCATTTCTGACCAGGAAAATGCGGATCATAAATATGTATAAGTTTACATATTTATGTAGCTATTTATATGTGGCATGCATATAGAGAACTGACTGACAACAAAGCTTTTATTAGTATAATTACAATGTAGCTCCTGCTGCAAAATTGTCATTGCACCAGTGTAGTCTCAAAATGGGATCGTAGTTCTAACTCGGTCTTTATTAGCATGCTACTTTGTCTATAAAATAAAACATTCACCACATTTCTAATAAAATTCTGTTTTATGTGAGTATTAAATACCTTCTGTTGGGTGAAGTATCAATTAAGCAATGACTTGCAAACTCATGTAATTTGTTTAAAATGGTGCTAATTACCACTGTAAGGTCTTTATTGATGCTGATGTCTTTAGATGTAGACTGAAGGCATAAACACCTCATGTTACACAGATCAGCTTTCACATGGTAGCATCTTTCACTTGCTGCTCACCGAGAGCCAAAGTATTTCTGCTCAAATTCTGTCTTTCCCCTATGTAAATCCTATCCCTCTTTTCTCTTCATGTTACTGCAATAATGCACAGCCTGTTGGAAACTACCTTACTCCTAGTGAGAATATTACACCTCTTCAAAATGACGACCATTGGAAAATTGAAAGCATTTTCAGTCAGAATGCTGAAGGACATAGAATGGCTTGTGTATCTCAAAACAAGCATATCTTTTTCAGATTTTCAGCAGAAGAAAATTCCACTTTTCTTTATTTACCCCCAAATGAAGATATAGAAAAAAGTGAATGAGTATTTGGCCATTTTTTATCTTGGTTTTATTTTTCTTTAAAATTTAGAGCAGCTCTGCTGGAATTTAGATCAAATTTCCATTTTACAGAGGTATTAATGACAACGTAAAGAGCACTACAATGGCAAATGACTCCTGAAGGCTATGAATTTGTTTGCATCAAAGGTCTTACGCTGTAGGATTCTGGATGAGTTCTACACTTTTTTTGTTTACCTCAGCACAAAGTTTATATAGCTTGCAGTGTTTTAACCAAATTAATTGTATGTATGCAGCTGTATATCTAGGTGTGCATACATACATATACATATGTATATATATATACACACACCGAGATAAAGAAATCATGCTTTGTTAATTAGCATGACCGTCCTTAGGCTATTTGAGGAAACAAGGCCTGTTACTTCAAGAGGAAGAAGGCAGGCTAATGAAGGGAACTCCATATGTAGATAAGTTCAGCAGCTGGTGAACAGATCATATGTTTCCTACATAGGTCATCAAGATGCTAGTGTATATACAACACAGTCTTACCCCTACCATTTATCACACATTTTCCAATTACGTTTTCTTGTTTTGCATATCGCAAAAATCCCGTCTTTATATCCTCCTGCTTTAGGCTACTAAATTATACAAAATTCTCGGTTGAAAGCATAACCTGAAAGAGGGTCAAAAAACACACCTGAAAAAGCTAGTACAAAGGTGAAGTAGGTTCAGTTGCCAGATGCCAGGTTGTAAACTCTTCAATGTGAACAACGACAATGGACAGCACTTGATAATCCATTTATTACAATACTGTCTTGCATCAGTACACATCTGACACCCAAGTGTTTGGCTCACAAGTGACCGTTGCAAAGAATTGTCATATTTGAATATAAATACTTAGAACATGGAAAGAGCAAGGAGGAGGAGAATTTGGGGTGGTTTGGAGAAAAAAAAAAAAAAATTTAAAATAAAGGTGAATTTAATGGGAAACTTTATGTTAACGCGCAGATTTTCCCAAAGAAAATATGGGGGTGGCTTTGACAGGATAGTTAAAATCAGGCTTGACGAAGAAATGACAACTATCATGTAAGGAATTATTCTGTACCGACAAGGGAATGAACTGAAAGAAGTCCATTTCTCATCTTAGGCCACTTGATTATGTGAGTGCTACTTGATGGAGCTCTGGTACTTACGTTCGATATATGAGTAGTTGGAGATAGAAAATGTTGAAAAAAAAAAAAAAATCTGCTCTGTTCTATTTTTCCCTGACAATTATGATAACCGCCATACCATTTTCTTCCCAGAAAGCCAAGGAGTATTTCTGTGTGAGGTGATCATTGTTTGAAAGAGTCATGTATGAACACGGATGCAGAGAAACAGATGGACTTCTGCAACTAAAAGGACAACTGAGATGGCAAATGACATCACTGAACTCCAGTTTCTTCATCAGTGACGCTTAAAATTTCTTTTATCTCTGTGAGGATGTTTTGGTTTATATAGTGCTATTTTTGTGGCATATATAGTATAGCAGAAGTAACAGGGAGGCCCTAGTTGGTTTTGAATTCTCTCCTGTAATGCATATTTACATGTGAGTGATGCTGCAGAGAGACATTCTGGGCTGTAGCAAATTGCCAGAGAAAAGTTCCACATTCTCCTCTCTAAAGACCCCACTTCTTTTGGACTTGCAGAGACCTGTTTGTCTCTAACGCTGCTGCTCAAGAGCCATTGAGTCACACATCACACATGCAGGCTTTTGGCCTCTCTTGGCTGACTAGGCTCGTATCAATTATTCTTTCCTCTTGTATTACTTATCGATACACCAGCTCTTTCCACAAAGTGTGGATGACTCAAGGCTTCACCGTGCTGCTACCCCTGAATTATTCTTCTCTTCTGAATCACAGCTTGGAGGCTTGGAAGGGATTTATTAGAGGAGATGTTTGGGAAGACCAAATTGCGTGATACTTGTAATATTAGGTTCAATTCTTAAAACGTCAGCTTTGTTTAAACAGCTTTGTTATTAATACATTGAAAGGTTAATCTGGAAATTTTTAGGGATTCTGCTTAAAAAATACACTGAAGTTCAAAGTTTCTGTTGAACCTCTTAGCACCCCAAAATAAGTTTGAGAATTATATGAAACGTTTTCCTCTTTATTCACATTGAATGAGTCCAGAAACACTATATATTAAGCCTTCTATTCATGACTTTGCAACATTTCTAATTAGAATCAATAAATTCAAGCAAAATAAAGGAAGAGCTGGGTTTTTGAAGTGTGGTTTGGTTTTTTCTATTTACAGAAGTTGAAAAAAAATAGTGGAAATTAAACACACATGTTCTTACCTTCGTTTGGCGGTGTTTGAATAGCAGGCTGTTTTATGGAGTTTTGTTAGCTTTTGGTTTTATTCTATCAACAAATAAGTTTAGAAAGTAATTTCATGTCAATCACCAAGGCTTTTAAATAAGAGATATGAAACTTGTATCCGCCTACATTGCTGATATGTTACAAACTATTTTCCTGCAGGTTCTTGTGGTCTTGTCCTACAAAGACAGTTTTAATGGCTTAACATACGGGGAAAAACAAAGACGAAGGAAAGAAAAACAGCAATATTGGGAGTTACTGTCACTTTAGATGCTGAACCCGTTAACAAAGGGGTTTACGAAGAAGGGTACTGATCAGGTTTTTTTATTTTATCCAGTGTGACTGTTGCTGTTAGGAGACTCAAAGCTTCAGGGTCTGAAAATGTTAATGCTGCAACTTTAGTAATAAAATGCACACAGCCTCGTTCTTCTATGTCTTTTTTAATTTTTCCAAATAATAACACATACTTGTAATAAGGATCTGTTCTGATCATTCACATCAAAAAAGTCTCTTGCATCTTTGCAAGGAACTGATCAAACTAGCATTATATTGTATTTAACATAGACTTTAAAAGCCAAATTTTCCAGGTTTCCAGGTTTTGCCACCTGGCTTACTGTCAAGACCATCTCTGTTAGCAAGTCAGCTTTGATGTTTCAGGGTCAAACACGAGTAGACTCTATTTTGGAAGCGAGAGTGTGTCTGTGATGAGGCTGTACCTTTTATAGCTGCTGCCTTGTAACTTGTGTCCACAGACAGGATGACCCAGAGTCCTTCCTCGATGCTGTAGGCACTTTGAAGTTGGAGTTGCCTATGCAAGCAATGTGGCCATAGAGACACAGATCACTCTGAATGTCCTTCAGACTGCTTCCAGAACTAGTCAGTTGTAGTCTGGTGGTGATAAATGGATATAAATAGAGCATCCACCTGGGGAGTAGTAATGTGTGTGGAACCCCTGGAGATGATCCTCTGTTGGCAGTATCAGGGGGGATTGTGTTTTAGCTGTATTTTCTGTGGCTGTGTTTCATGGGGACTCCCTATGTGTCTAGTTAAACCGTTTCACAGGTCAACTCAACTGAAGGTAGCATCAATCTGTAGAATAACATCACCTGTCAGTGGGGTTGCTAGGGATCTCGGTCTAATCTGTTGGAGGCAGGTACATAAGGCTGAAAGCTGAAGAGGTGAAGAAAATGGATGCACCTACCTACAAAATGCATGCACTGTGTGTTGAAAAAGCAAGACTGAAGTAGTCAAGTATGTAGTGACTAAAATCCTCTAGATGATGGAGAAAACGAAGTCTGACTATGACATGGATATTGAGAACAAATCAGTCAAAAAGGAGACTAGGAGGAGACTAGGAGGAGAAAGGTATGAAAAGACTAGTGATAACCTGTGCTGTTTGTACTTAACTTTTGTGTGAAGAATTACTTCATGCATTGCTTTGGCTGTTATTCCATGGGATAACCCATCCCGGCTGGCACGTGAAAATATCAAGCCAGCAGTAGCTTTAAATCTGTATGTACCCAGAAGGCTGAGAACACTTGGTTGATTTGTGTTGCTCATGTTCAGTAGAGTAAATTTGTATTCTGTGATGGTATTTTGAAATCTTGAATTCTGTCAGATTTTGGGGACTTTGAATTTCCTTAAATAACTGGGACATAGGCATTCCTAAGACTCCAGCCAAGGAGCAAAAATTAGTTCAGATACACACCTAAGTTTCATTTAATTTTAATCTAAGCTTCTATGGAATCATTTAATTATTTTTGGTATGTAAGACTTCTGTGTTTAAAAAAAAAAATAAAAAAATAAAAGAGTTGGACAAAAATACATTTGGCAAAATTTGAAACTCTCCAGTTTTGCGAGGTAAAAATAAAATGCCTAGGTTTCTTATGTCAATTACATTTCTAGTGTTTCTATTAACTTTTCTACTACTTTAAAAATTTTACTCTGCTATACATAAGTTATGGAAAAGAGGGCAAAAAATATCTCACCATGGTTTCTGACAGATTCTGTCAATCATAGTAATATGCCCAGAGTAGAGAAGCTCTTTCACAGGAGGCACATGGAGGGCACATTCACAAATGGAGGGATGACTAAGTGTACAGCAAGATGCTGGCAAGTCATGTAATATTATACTAACAGAGAATATTCCACTTTTAATTCACCCCTTCAGTCAGATCTAGAGATATGCAGTCACTCAAAAGGCTGCTGTAGTACATAAGAAAATTGAACCAACCATTCAGCAACTCTACAGCCCTAGGCAAGACTGAATCCGGGTAATGTCTTCACAAACACACACCTCATGTGCCCAAAGAGGCTGGAAAAATGGTAGCTGTTTTTTAAAAAACTAAAGTTAACCTGTCACTGGGTATGCTGACGAGAAGCAGTGTCAGCATGGATTGAGGGCTGTTCAGTGTTACGGTCTTGCTAGCTGTACTAAAGCCTCGTAAGAAAAACTCTGAAGATAAAAAGGATATTCGCAGGCTTCTGTGATGCTTTTAAGGCAAGCATCAACTAATTGTATTACACTAAGGACTCAGCACCACGTATGTTTGCATAATCCTGCACCAATGGATAGCCCAATTTTATATTGTCCCCTGTCTCTGCTTACGACCAACTCCTGTAGCAGAGTAGGAGCCTTGCTAATCAGAAATCTCTTGCATGTGTTTTACTCATCACATCACTTCAGTGTTTTGTGTTTGCTTATGTTTTCTGTAGATGTTTCAGATGTTTTCTGTAGATAACAGGCACATGCTGTCCTCTGAGTGGTTTATACCTTTAGTCTGCTGCTGGTACTCCTGAGAGCCTGGCTTTGTCCAGGCTCTCCAGTGCAGCGCACGGGACAAACACTGCAGCCTGGATCTTCCTCTGAACACTTCGCAGTTCTCTTCTTCAGACACTCTGGGGGACTTGGGCTGATCAGGGTCTTTTATTCATTTTTTTTTATTTTTAGTTTGTAAAATGAATGTCTTAAAGCATTTGCTGATTTCTTTCCTATTATGTCACATTAGCCACATTTCATATAAATGAAATAATATTAAACTAATTAACGTAATGAAGCTGTTAACCTCTTTACAGGATTTGGAGTGCCTCGAGGAAGAGGTGTTGTGCAAAGGCAAAGATCTCTTCATACTAATACTTTTATATGGCAGAATTTATTTTTAATTATGAAGTTAATCTTCACTGTGTCTTCCCTAGGTCAAATCTTTTTTTAACCAGTTCAGGGTTTTTCTACTCATTTATTATTTCTTTTTCAAATTATAATCAGTTTCATATTATGTCACCCCATTCTGCTGGACACATCCATATTTGTATGTCTAATAGTGTTGCAAAATATTGTTCTCGTTGCAACTGTCTATACTTTTTTAGAAACTTTTACTGAAATTTACCCCATCTGTTGGTTTTAAGATAATAGATTATATTTTAATAATGAAATTATTTTCTGGTTTCTATTTGTATTATTTTTCATCTCGGCACACCTAATTTTATGATTGATTTATGACATCAACAAGTGCTGCATTTTCTTTTCAGGAATACTGGTTTTAAAGAATGTTTTTAAGATCAGCAAATCTATTTCTACTACCTGTGAAAAATTATTAAAAGTGAAACAATTTAAATAACTAAATTCACATGTCACTGTTCAGGCTGGATATTTACTTTTGTATTTTCTTCAAAAATTCAGGAATAAGGTTCCCGTGTGGTGAAGGCATTGGAGCATTGCTCTGGAGAACTGAACTCCTTTTCAAGGCTGATTTTTCACTGCAGCATGGGGAAATTGTTTAATTTCTCTCCATCTCATTTTGCAGGCTGTGGAACCAAGCCTGTAAGAGTTTTACCTCTGACCGTAAAATCAGTAACGGTTTGCTGAATAAGGAAAAAATTATCTACTCTGTCTCAGTAGAAGAGCTAGGAATTACTCAGTGAATATTAGACAGTAGGCTGGAAGAAAATAAAGGAACTACCCTTTTGCACATGTTCTCTGTGCTGATGAACACCCTACAGTAATCACGAGCCTTCCATTCCTCACAACCATGCTGGCTTTGGCAGACAGGCAAACTGTTGTCATTTGTAATGCAAGATGCATGTGACATGGAGAGGCCTACATGCCGGTAAACATGTAACTTCATGCCCTGTCAGTATTTTTTTCATTAATTTTATGTTAGCCCAAAATAGAGAGAATCTCTCAAAAGAGGATGAAACATGTTGTCTACTGTTAGTCTGATGTGCATAAGTATCTCATGACTGGCTACTGAATTAAGCAGTTTTTCTTTATGCAAGTCTGAAAAGCAAAAATATGAAATTCTTGCAAAAAGAGATGTAAGCAGTATGAAAACTCTGTCCTAAGTCTAAACATACTGAAGGTTAAGTTCTTTCCAGGAATTTGTTCCAGGTGTGCAAAAGGTATCTTCTCATAGACAATCTGTAAAAATGTACACACTTTACCATGGGGCTACCTTCCCTATTTGCTTTTGGTTATTAATCTCAGAACAAGCTGTGCTTAGGTGTTTGGTCTCCTTGCAAGAATTTACCTTATCCAAAGTGGCATTTCATTTATACGGGTATTGGCAAGCAAACATGTACCATTCTGAAAGAATTCATTAAATAGGGACATGTTAGTTTACAGGTTTAATCCATATGATATTTATTGGCTGTCATACAGGCAATGACAGGCAGCCAACACACTATTCAGTGGACTTTTCCACCCATCTGTTTATCCATCTGTTACTTGAAAAATAAATTGCTTTTTTTTCCAAAAAAAAAGTATTGTTCTAGCAGGCCAGTGAGATAAAGATGTGTTGATGTATAGAACTCTTTGTAACAGGACCATCTGAAACATCAGTGGTAGTATCTTGATATGAAATAATACCAATAACTGGTGTGCCTCTGATCCCCACACCAATATATTTGTTAATGTATCACTAGAATAAACTCATAGTGGACAAGTCGAATTTACTATTTTGTGGGGGAGAGAAGGAAGAAGGTGGCTTTTTGACCATCTTCTCAAGGAATATATCGCTCAGCACACCCTGGGTTGCTAAGATCAGAATGCTCTGGAAAAAAAAGATTCTGATTTTTAATCAGAAAGGTGATATTAATTTTTGCACTGTGTTGACATAGGAAGAACACCTGAAAAAGAAAAATTAATATAATATTAAATTTTGGTCAGGTGCTTAAAAAAAAACAACTTTGTTAATATTATATAAGTTGGTTTTTTACTACAGATTTCTGAAGCCTACAGTTTTAAATAGTGCTATCTGATTGTTTAAAAAAGTGTTATTCCTAAGGGAAAAAAAAAATGGGAATATGCTTTTGAAGGGAAAAAAGTAAGTAAAAAACCTCTAAACTTGGTAACTTCACATAGATACCAGCTATACAAACAGCCACGCACCAGTTATATCAGTAGAAGCACAAATTTCAGGCATCTGTTGTGTCGGTGCAACTGTGCATTGTCACAGAGTTATTACGTCGCTTATTTCTGGTGAGCCCTAGGAAACGTGCGTTGGAGTATATTCTTTACAGCCCATGGACTGATGTGATTCACAGCATTTACACTGAAAATGCCTTAATAGCAGATTCAAGATGATTTATTTTGACAACAAAATGTGGAATGAATGACAGTGTCTGACAAAAACTTCTATGGGGAGATCTGGTTTCAGTTTGGTAACTTTTGTAGCCTAAGAAATGTATAAACTGAGAAATGTATTGATAAATAATTTTCAAAATATTAAGTGGTAGGGCCTTTTGCTTAAAAATACAAAGCCCAAGAAAATCCCACAGGCACTTCAGCTGATTCAAAGAAAGTTACAAATAACCTGTGTGAGAACGTTGGAACATGTAAGGTGGTCCCTTCTTCAGCACAGTTATTGTGCTATCCCCCTGCAGAGGGAGGGAAA
This sequence comes from Scopus umbretta, assembly GCA_013400535.1. Classification (NCBI taxonomy): domain Eukaryota; kingdom Metazoa; phylum Chordata; class Aves; order Pelecaniformes; family Scopidae; genus Scopus; species Scopus umbretta. Next base: position 45,508 of record VZTL01050702.1, on the reverse strand, counting down.
GGAACCTGTTGTTCCTTCAATTTAAGAATGTTTACCCAGTATATGCAACCATGAAGAACAATAATGCAAAGCAGAGGAGAATCGAAGAACTACGGTGTAAGCTAATTCTTTTTCTTCTGGTTTCTCAGCGTGTCTATTTAGAGTGGAGAGGTTTCAGCAACTGAAAAGTGAAGATGACAAAGTAAGGATGTTGTTGTTGTTTTTATTATTTGCCCATCAGGCAAGCAGCATACAAGTATGACTTTAATTTAATTTAGTTGAAAGCATAATAGTAATTTACCAAAATGAATCAATTTTTAATATTTCCTAAGGGAGTTTATTCACAGATTTCACAATTATAAATAATCTAGTTAGGAGACAAAGGATTTTGCTCCCCTCCCCCTCCTCCACCTTTCTCTCCTGGGATAGCAGTAAGATTGTGTGTAGCTCATTGCACAATGGGACATTCTGTGAAGAGAGAACTTGAAAAACAGTTTTTAATCTGGAAAATACATCCTATTTTCTACAGTACAGAAGAAATGCTATGAAAGAAAAATAGGAAGCAAGGAGAGAAAGGAATAGACAGCTTTTGTGTTCTAGTATTTGTCTGGGGTAGGTACGCTACTGAAAAAAAACACAGAACATCATTTACTAAAGGGCTATGGTGAAGATAATGTTCATTTTCCTAGCAAGTAATCAGTACATACAAAATTGTAAAGTGTTGCAACTCCAGTCTTCACAAACGTGCTCCATGGGCATTCAAAATGGACATCGTGGTATGAATATAACAAAATACACGAATCTGTAAAGTTTTCTGCAAACTCTAAGGAATGTCTCTCCCAGCGTAACTTTAAGTTCGTAAACAAGTTTAAGTAATGTCAGGGAATAATTTGTATGTTTTATTGCTGAGGAAGAAAACTCCAAGGAATAACAATATGTGTGCATAAGGAACATGAAGTAAAGTCACATGGCATCTTACTGGAATTTTTTATGCTAGTTCCCCACGCTGATATGCTTGATGTACAACACATGCAAGGTAACTTAACCCACCTGACATGGGCTATTTCTGGCTCACTTGGGCAATAAGGCCTGAAGGTTTCAAAAATCTCATGCTTACTCTGAACCAAGAATGTCTAAAGAATAATTTATGTGGCCAAGCTCTGTAAATTGTTATTCTAATTTCTTACACAATAACAAGATGTGAATATGTCCACCCTTCTGAGGATTTCTTGATCCTCAGAAATTACGAAGGTTGTAAGCGGGGAGACATAATGCCCTAGATGGCCCTCTATGAAATGTGAAAGAATTTATTTCAGTTGCTGCAGAGCAGACTGAACCCCAATGTGTTTGCACTCATTAAAGGCTCCTTAAGAAATATGGAAGGAACTCACTATCGCTCTTTGCCTGCAGTGGCAATTTGACCTTAAAGAACATATACATATGTGTGTACCACTTCATGCAGGAATAACCTGTCTAAACAGACTATTGTGAGGCTTAGTAAGCTCCAGTAAATATTCTTTAGTGGGTCTTGGCCAGCTTACTTCATGTCTATTAATTGCCTTTAGGGTATGTTATGTAATTGTACTTCCTTGGATGTCCTCTGCAGTAATTTCTAGGGGTAACTCAGAAAGTGGAGTCAAACTTTAATGTTCATTCTTCTATGAATACAGCAATTTGATGATTATTAGCAGAGAAAGAGAGAGAGCTTGATAGTAAGAAGGCAACTACTGTAAGCAGAAAGGGAAAGCTTGAAGTAGTTTAAAGAGAAAGTGTTGTGGTTTAGCCCCTGATGGCAACCAAGCACCACACAGCCGCTCGCTCAGGCTCCCTCCCCCCTGGTGGGATGGGGGAGAGAATTGGAAAGGTAAAAGTAAGAAAACTTGTTGGTTGAGATAAGAACAGTTTAATAATTGAAATAAAATAATAACAGTAATAGTAATAAAAATTGTAATGAAAAAGACAACGAGAGAGAGAGAAACAAAACCCAGGGAGGAAAAAAAGCAAGTGGTGCAACCACTCACCACTCTCTGACCAACACCCAGCCTGTCCCCGAGCAGCGATCGCTGCCCCCCAGCCAACTCCCCCCAGTTTCTATACTGAGCGTGATGCCGTATGGTATGGAATAGCCCTTTGGCCAGTTTGGGTCAGCTGTCCTGGCTGTGCCCCCCCCCCCCGCCCCCCCCAGCTTCTTGTGCCCCTGGCAGAGCATAGGAGGCTGAAAAAAAGAAAAGTCCTTGGCTAGTGTAAGCACTACCTAGCAACAACTAAACCATCAGTGCATTATCAGCATTATTCTCATACTAAATCCAAAACACAGCGCTATGCCAGCTACTAGGAAGACAATTAACTCTATCTCAGCTGAAACCAGGACAGAAACAAAATGAGTTTAAAAGCCAAAATAAATATAAAGGCAAAAGAAAGTTAAGAGCTTTCAAATATTTGTGTGGAATCTGGATTCTTTTGCCTATTATGTAGTAGCTACCCAAGTAATTTACCCATGTATCAACACTGAGTACTTTCAAAAATTTTCTCCTTTCTTCTCTGTGTATGCCTAGTACAGGCCAAAGCATAGACTATAGTCTGGAAGAGATTAAAAAATCAGCAGTTAGGTGAAAAATAACATAGATACTTAAAGAACATCTAGTAGTTACAAGTCTTCTGATCCATAGAATAAGTAGATTCCATTATACTTTCTTATGAGTTTGCTCCTCCCCCAGGTACACTGGAAATAAAGGAAAACTTAAGACACTTATTTGTGGGTTAAGGTGCTACTCAACAAATTGAAAGATGGCCCTAGGTTTGTATTACGTCTTTAGGTACTGCTCATGTACTCTTATTCCTTCTTAGAAGATTTTGTATTTGAATTTTAGATGATACTTTCTCTCAGCTTTATTGTCAACCTCTTATTTTTAATACAGTGTGTCAAATACCACTTAACACTATTTTGGTTTCTATTTAATATTTTCTTGGGGTCCTGACTTTGCTTAACTCTTTGTTATCATTTCCTTTCCTTTTACTGATGGTAGGAAACCTTGAATTTAACAGTCTCCCTGTAGCTGAATTCTCTCCCAACTTCATCATTGCGGTCTGTGACCACAGAAGTGAATTACTGTGTCAGTATGTATTACTATTCATATTTTAGTATCTCTCTCCTGGAAATGTGTATCTCTGTACATATGCTGTTACGGAAAATGTTCCTTCAGATCTAAAAGCACTGTACTGATTTTAGTGTGTTTGGATCTGCTACTACTATCCCAGAATGAAGAGCTTCCAATACTTTCCTGCAGAAAATATAAAAATCTGAATCCTAGGAAGTGCAAAATTCCAATTTAACTTCCACCTCAAACATTCAGAGCACCTGCAAGCCAAGTGAGAACTATGTTTCTAGAGGAGAAAGCAATTTTCCTAGTCATATTTTTAAAAAACCAGAAAGGCCTAGAGATTTAGACATTCACTTGGGAAGTAAATAACAAAATGTTAAATTTAAGCTTTGCTCAGGTATAACTCAGAGTCCTAGAGAAATAGTGCTGTCTCTGAAAAAAAAACACTCTAATCATCAACCTGATACAAAGTTCAGACACTTTCATTGAACTTTTCGTGCTCTGGACTGGGAAAGGTGACAGACCAGAGAATGGGATATTCTCAACTAACAACCTCTTCCGCTGCCCAGGAAGGATTATGGAGAGCTCAGCAAAGCGCACACTCTGGGAGGGTTTCACTCTTCCAGGTGGCCTGCGGGATCTGCTTCTTTGCGTGGGTTGTCTACTTAGTTACAGGCATCATGATTGCTCTTCATTGTCTCCTCATTGGTATTTTGCATCTGTACCCGTTGATTTTATTGGTGTATATATTACAATAATTTTAAACAGCACTTTTTAAACTAGAGTAGTCTAAAAAATGTCTGTAATTCCTCATTGTGCACTGCGTCAGAGAGGTCGCATAGCATTGCGTAGCAGCTGGGGCATTGCTCCTTATGGGGATGTGCTTCCATTATACTACCCAATACTAACATCCACATTCATTTGTAGGACCCTACCACACCAGATCCATGAAGTTGCCTGGGTTGAAATTTGAGTAAATTGAGAGATATGTGTCACATTCAGTAAGGTACATAACTTAAACCTGGGATCATACTGTTAACTTCAGTTGAAAAAGTATAAAATAAAATGTAATGAGATCTAAAAGCAAATGTCAGAGAAGTTCAAGCCTGAAGGCTTTTAAAAGTCCAGGAAACAATCTTTCAGCTTGTCTTATGATTGCTTTTCATCAGCCAACACCTGGATCTCCCTTAGCCCTAAACCTCTATGATATTAATAGTTGGCCTTTGCTCTCTAGCTGTTCATTTATTCCACCTGCTGTCTAAGAAAAATGCATACAAACCTTTATCTTATGTAGTAGTCTTAAGGGAATTTCAGAAGGGTGTTGGTAAAATTCAAAGAATCCATGAGAATTGTGTTAGGAAACCAATTATATTGTCACTGAGAGGTGAGTAGTTTTTCAGTTGCCAAATGAATTACTATTTAGGATGTAAACGTGACTCTTTCTGCTTCACTTCAGTGATGGTAGTTTTGAGTAAAATGGACTAAGGAGAGATACAAAACTAGCTCCTTACTGCACAGACCTGCTTTATCTTAGGGATACTTTTCCAAAGCTATTTGTCTCCTAGTGGTGACATACCAGGAGAAATCTTTGCATGTAGAATACCACTGTGTGAAATCTTGTGAGACAGACCTGATCTGCAAGGTAATGTGGATGCTAATTAATCATACAAATCTGTTCAGTCACTGCATGTAGCTCTGATTTCTCACACATTCCAGGAGGGTGGAAGTGCAGTAAAAGTAGGTCTACAGCCTGCTCTGGGACTAGGTACTTTTTTTTTCTTTCAAAAAAGAAATTACCTTGACTTTTGCTACTGCCATGAGATTTGACAATCTCATGTCTAATTTTCTTAATTTTAAACAATTGGTAAAATCTATTTCTCTTCTGGAATTATCCTTCAAATGAATATGGTACTTGGAATTATTCCTTTATTTGACTCTGGTCGTTCTACTAATAGCTGAAGTAAGAGGGAGAAGAAAAACCAATTGTATTTGTTTTTTGTCACTTGGATTGTTGGGTGGTTGTTACATGAAGAGAGGAAAGAAAGGTGCTATGGAACAGAGATTTCAACTTTACTGTGGCAGAACTGCATCCACTTAAAGTCATGATGATTCATTGTTTGTAAAAGATCTATTTTTAGTTGGCCTGAATTATATGGAGATTAAAGAGAATCATTAGCATAAAATTCCCCTTGAAGCTTCTGCAGTTGGTATAATACAAAAGACTTTGATAAGATTTCTTCAGCCTAGATAACTTTGGAGAATCCCTAAGTGTGTGCAAAAGGCAGACTGGTAACCATACAAAAGCTTTTGTGGGTCAGTGATCTATTCCTCTGAGCACAATGCAACCTTTCATACAGAATGCACTCCAAAACAATGCATTTTAGAAATAGCAGTTTCAGAAAAAGAAACTGAGAGATAAAGAGGGGGAATGATACATTTATAGCTGTAGAGAGAACACGTATCTTTAGGAAAAGCATTGGTGCTGGGTTTTGCTGTTTGCTCTGCTCTCTCAACACAGAACGAGCACTTCTTTCACTTCATTGCATCTATCTAGACTGTTGTTTCCTGTCATATAAAAACGCACACAGCTAGTGTGATTGCTACGTGGTGTGTGTAGATTGCAGTGGAGAGGAAGATGACCAGCTACATTCAGTGACAGATTGTGTGAGTATCCTCTCTTCATTTCTCAGTGTGCCATAGCAACAAAACTCTGAAGATGCTTGATAAAGTACATAACTTGCAACAAGTATGAAATATGATGAACATGGCAGGATATATAATTGTTACAAAGCACTTTAACAAGTATAACTCACACATCATAATGTATTGCATTCATGTAAGGATCAATATTTGCTATCCCAGGCAAAAATGTCTTCGGTGGGGAAACCCAAAAGGAGCTAACATTGTGCTTTGTTTCAAAGAAGAAAAGCTTAACAGCAGACTTTAGAAATCATGTATAAGAACATAAATAAATTACCTCCATACTTAGCTGGACAACAAACCTGCAAACCTGTATTATATGCATTCCATTAGTGAAATCCAATGTCTCAATATATGTCATCATATCTCAACTTGGTCTGCTGGCATACCAGTTAATTGTAAGTGAAAGTTAAATCATGGTCACAACAGTTACTCCACAAAAGTAATCTCTGAAATGCCTTTATCCTTTTGTCCTGAAAAAACATGCGCTTCCTCCTCAGGTTCTTAAAAAAAATATGTTTGCTATCAGAGGACAGGAATAAAAATAAAAGTTAAATCAAACTCCAATCAGGAAGAATATGAGGACATAAGTCTGAATTTTTACTACTAAAGAGCTGAGATTCATTGGAAATTTACATATGTGGAAAAAATACTTGGGCAAAAAATAAATCCATTGCAGTAATTCTCACTGTTACTGGAGAGACTGATAATAGTCTTTCCACATTATGCAAAACCAGCAAACAAAAATAAGGGTCACAGCTTTAAGAAGAGTTGTTTGTAGTATCTGTTAGACTGAGCAAAATGTCACAATATGTAGTCTTCCGGAAGAAGCAAACAGACCATTAAATCTTGGATGAATAAAGCATGTTTTCAAACTGCTACAGATTTTTGTCTTTTTGGAATCATTACAGCAGTGCTTGGGGTTGTGGCTATGATTATGTGAAGACAATTGGACAGCAAGTTTTCGTGGGACTAAAATTTGCCCCGTGGTGCCAGAATGAAGGTCTGCTTTGAAAACTGCTTTATGCAAAGAAAGAGACCCACCAGCTGCAAAACAGGTGGTAACCCACCAGGGGCAAGCACGTATGAAATCATTGCTCTTTATTTGGATTACAGTGAAAGGAAAAATTAAAGGATAAAAGGTAGAACAGCTGATTCAGAGGAGCAGTCTTCTGACTTTTCATTAGGGCTTTCATAAATGAAATTGTGATTAGGCTATATGCTGAATTAATGGAGATCCCAAATGTTGAACATGTAATGTAGGCCTCACGACTAGGTGCCTGCCTGCTTGACGTGTTAAAAACATCTCATTGGTGCTAAGATACGGCTTTGCATGATGTATTTATATCCTTTTTATATGTGTGTGTGTTTATATATCTGTACACATATCTTTTATTTCGTTAGTGAAAGGAACTTAGACTGTTACCATACTGAAGCAGCTGGTAGAGTTGCCATTCAGTCCCCAGTGGCTCTATTGTGAATCCCAAAGTTGCTGGGCTTTTTGGAGAACTCAGAACTGGAGAATGAGCTGGAACAACCTGCCCTGCTGTGTCATCTCTGAGAATAACATAAGGCTGTCAACAGCAGAACTGAAGTTATTTCAGATCTTTCATGAGTTCTAGACTCAAGAGAAAAGTCAATTTTAAAAGATGGTAATAATATTTTTCCTGCTTAATTGTTTATTGCCATGTTAATGAATGGAGAGTGTGTTACACATAGCCTTTTTACAAAAGCTTTTATCTGGGCCTCAAATATTTAGTGTATATCTAGCCTTGCACAAAGGAGGGGTTTATGGTTTATAGGCAGTGCCAAGATGTAATTCCTCTCCAACAATAACAAGGAATATTTCGCGGCACTGAAACTTGATTGCCTATGCTGTTTCTTTTTAGAATAGTCCTTGTCTTTCTTGTTTGGCCTGGTCAGGCAGTGTTTTCCCCGATAGTTTCTTGGACACAAAGTAGCTGGCACAGGCCAGGATCACTCCTGACTGACAGCTGGAAGCAATCCATTTTTTAGAAAAAAATAATTTAATCTTATAAAAGCAGAAAGACATTTTCAGTGGCCGTGGGGACAAAGAACAAGCCCTGATAATGTTCAGTTTAGTTATGGAAAACTCTTATACAAGTCCTCTTTTTAAGTGGAGTTAAATGCTCTCAGCACTTCCTAGGATTGGACAATTTTGTCAAATAGGGAATACAAATGTACCAGAATTGGTACCATCTACAAAGTGCAGAGTTGCAAAGTATTCCTGACTGTACCATGGAAAAGATAACAACATTTTTTTTTAAATGAATATACTGAAATATAGTTGTATCAAATACAAAATTATAAAGTCAGTTCTCCTAGCTTGGAGAGAATAACAAAGCTTTCCAACATGCTGAGGTTTCAACATGTAGCATTAGCTTGAACATTCTGGGAGCCTCTGAAAAAAGCAGAGGAAAAAAGGACTGAAAATTCTTTGGTCCTTTGTGATTTGGATAACCAGATTGCGGCCACGGCCTGATGATTCTTTAGGGGTGGGCTTTTTAAGGTCAAAAGATGTGAGATAAAAAAAGGATTTATATGAGGTTGCATCTGCATGGTGCAAGAAAGCAGGAACTGTTCCTGCTCAGTAGACTGACATGTGGATGGTTTCACCAGGGCATTACTGACATGGGCTGCCTATGGCAGAAGATTAAAATGTGAACTCAATTCCTTATTTAAGTAGTTGGTTAGCTAAGTATGAGATGGTATATGTGATTAGCTTCACAGAATTTCCCAGGGTAGTTCAAGTGAGCTGTAAATATGTAGTGTACATTAGTGATCTCCCAAGTGAACATCAGGCTGTCATTGTTGAGCAATAGAAGATTTTCACTGTACTGAGACAGATTTTACTACAAACTTGTGGTAGAATTTTTCTTGCAAGAGTGGGCGCTGCTTCTGGAGTTGTTGTTCGGACAGGCATTTTAGAAAGTCATTAATAAAATTGCTAATATATGAGTCATCATGTTTCTTTTATTCCCAAGATTTTAATATACTTTTACAGAATTTTCAGGATTGCTGATCTCTCTAGTGTTCTGTACTTTCAACATGATATATTATTAGCTGCTGCTTTGCAACATCACGTGGGCTCCTTTCCTACTTTGAGTTACTTTAAAACTATTCCCAAATCCTCAGATTTCTTTTGTTATGACTTAAAACACTTTCCATAGCTATGTTTTTAAAATGGAAGTAACATCTGGCTGGTGTGTTTAAAATCTGTCTGTAGCAGATAATGTAAAAATGACCTTGGCCCTGAATTTAAAAGGTGGGGCGGGAAGCTGGCTGAACAGTATGCTAATACGGACACAGCTCATTCTCTGTGTAGAGAGGGAAAAAAACAACTTCTCAATGAACAACTTTGAGGCTAGAGTTATCTGAATAATTTTTCTGAATGATGCAAACCTGAGCTCATGAGAGTCAGATCAAATCCAGCTGAAGAGCAGAAGCAAGAATCCACCTGGGACTCCTGCTATTCACTGACTCACAATAAAGACGTTGATAAAATGTGAACCTTCTGAAGTCCAGGTACTCCAGGGAAGGTAAAACCAATTTAAAATGAGGCAATGAATAAAATAAATATTTCCAACTATTAAAGCCTGTTGCTGATAACAACAAAAGTTTGGTAATAGAATTTGTTGTAAATTTGTATTTCACTGCTTTCATCATACGTTTGAACTAGGAAGCTACTTATTTCTTGCATCTCCCTGTCAGTGTGATTCATTTTGTTATATCTTACTGTTTTATTAAAAATTAACAAACAGTCACCAGCTGGGAACAAAGTCACAAAGTTGCGAAGAACCTATCAATGCCAGCTGAAATCCAAGGACAAGCTGTTGCTGACTTCAGTAGACACTGAACCCTAAGATGGTAAGGAACACACTGACTGTATCTCTGTTTTGCTTAAAAGTAATTCTTTCTTAGTACTCCAGCTGTAAATTACTAAAACAACATTCTACTGATATTTTGAAATTTGTATTTATCACTTCAGGTCTGTCCTATTTGCACATGACTGAGCTGAATCATTTTTTTTTCAGTCTGATTTTAAAACTTGGAGAGAATAATTGTGGTTAAATCCAAACTATTGGAACTACAGTGATTTTACTGGTTTGTCAGTTGATTCACTAGGGCTTTACAGCAACACAATTTTGCACACAAAGTTTAGTTCTAAGGTATGTTATAAGATGGTCTTTTAATAATCCTCTATAAGGGTATAGTTCCTCTCTTTTCTTGACAAAAGCCCTGATCAGAAGAAACCTTGCAAAACAGATGGTTTTAACTTCACAAATGCTAGATCCAATAGCGCACTTGTCCGATGCACCAAATAACACAGATTCATAGGCAGGTGGGTGCAAAAGCCATAGAACATTCTATACACAGAAAAGAAATGCTGTACAGGACGTTAATCCTGAGGCTTATATTTAAAATGAGAAGAAGGTTTTGTTACTTCCTGGTATTCTTGCTGAAAACAAGCAGCAATAAATCTTTTTTGATGCACAATTATAACAACTTTCCACCCCCTCCATGTCCCCCTGCACTGCACCACAACACCCTTACAGTTTGAGAAGTGTCCTGAACTGGTACTTAAGGTGCAGGATTAATGAAGCTAGCTGAATATGAAGGCTATGAATAGGAATGTACTGCTCTAATTTTATAGTGTGTTCAAGGCAAGTTTTGGAAAATGGAGACATGCCTTTCTGTTTGTCCTTCCTCCTTCACAAGGGAACACAGAACAATCCTGTGCTATGTGGTCGTCTTAGAGGCCACCATGACCACCTTGTGGGTCCAGTGATAGAGACTCCAGTTCTCTTTTCTTCTTCCCAAGTGTTTCTAAGAGCATTCTTACTGCCTTGATGTTACCTTGGTGTGGCAAAGACTCATTGCCTGTGTACATTATTCTGGCTTTTTTGAGAAATGAATGACAGAAGTACATCTGCACATATGGGGACTGAAAGGGGGATTGCCAATCCTCTATTTTTAAATGAATTATCACAGAATAATAAAAGGATGCTGTTAATTTGAAGTGGTTTTAAGGGTGAAATGGCTTGGTTTTCTTTTTTTCCCCCCTTTTTCTTTTTCCCTGGAAAGCTCTGGGTCATACAGAGCATACAGATACATTTCACTCTATTTTTTTTTTTTGCTTTCCAGTGAAATTGGAAAATACCTTGTTATTTCAGCTCTTAACTCTATAGCTAACAAACAATCTAAGTGCAAACAAGGCTAACAGTATTTATGACTGAATTTTATATAAGGCTGATAGGTAAGAGCTAAAGTTGTGTATCAAGAGCACGTTGTGTCCATAGAGAGAGTATTTTGTGTTGAATTACCAGAAGACCTTCAAGTGCTCTACAAAATTTTACTTGTCATAGGTCAGCCTTCAAACCAAGACAGTCACAAAAGTTGTTTACGAAATCCCTTCATAATGAAGGAGCCAGCAGTGCTCGTATCCAGAGACCAACACTGCTATGAGTCAATTCTATATTTTCATGCTGAGGGGGAGAGGCAAGCAAGCTGCATTCGCCATACAGAGGTGTGCACAGCAATGGCAGGTCTTACCAAGGTGGGTCAGCATCTTACCATCTATAAATCTTAAATCTAAAGTGTTTGCAGTTTTTGTTGGTTGTAGAATCAAATCCAAGCAGTAGCTTCCACAGGACAGTGTGCACTGCTGCCAAGCAGAGGCATAGGGGGAAGAATGGCAGTCCTTGATTTTCCATCTTGTGTTTGCCATCAGCTTCAGTTTTTGACTTACTTATTTTTTAATACTTTTTTCAATCTAAGAACTGATTTATCTAGTGATAACTGACATAAATAAAGCTTATTTACACCAAGATATGGCATAAAGTCGTAAGTACAAGCCATGCATATGATATAATGCTTGTCTATGGTGTATATAGTGGATAAAAACAATATGTAGGTAATTTTATTAAGGTAATTCTCAGAAGGAAACCTCTAGCTTTTAATGTTAGAGCAAAAATTCTGTAATGATGTCATGAATTAAGGTCAGATTATGATTATCAAGTTAGCTGACACTGCTAGCATAACACTAGACACTGAGGAGAAGTTTCTTTCATAGCAGTTTTATTTTACTACCTAATGTTGCTTATGAGTATTATAGAATTTGCGATGAATTATGCTTAATGAAGAATGGCTGCCTAACTGATAATTTGCCTAGAAGATTACTGAAGATTACTGATGATTTTTTTGTGCATTTCCAGGTATCAGCTTTTGGAAATGGATGGTTGTGTTGCCATTCCTTTACATATAATTTGTGGTACTATGACAATATTGTGAGATGTCTACTGTTGTCTATGTAAATTTTAGGAACAGAAATATACTTTGATGTAGTTGATTCACATTTTTGCTCATGTGATGCAGGTCTACCCTTTCTCTAAAGCAGTGAATTAGTATTTCTAATGCACTTACTGTCCACAAAACTTTTGTTTTGAAGGCAAAGACAAGTGGCAAGCTCAAAAAGTTATACTGAAATGGTGTTTGTGTGTTAATTTTAGGAAAGCTGTATAAGTAAAGCAAATTTATAGATCACATTGCTGCTTGTAAAAGATTGGTGGTATGTATCTCCATCAAATCCTAAACCCTTCAAATCCTATTTTATGACAGTAATAAATAAATCGTGTGATGAGTAAGAGAATGTTGCTTCCTGGTTGCACAGAAGTGGCAGCCTATAGAAAGGCTCTCAAATGGTGGCCAGAAGTTCACTCCTTTCCCTTGTCCTGCAGAGCTTTTCTGTGTAGTCTGTATGCATTACTTTACGGAAGCTGGAGGGAGTGACTATATCATTTCTTTGCACTTCAGATGCTGTGAAACATTTGGAAATTTCAACACAATTCTTTACTCACTACTGACTGGAATCAACAATGAGTTCTGGAGCAAAATAATGACCAGTTCCTTTTGTGGCAGGTCACTTCAAACCTTCATCAAACAAATGCTGGTTATTTGATGTTTTCTATACTTTGGTAGTTAGCCCAGGTTTTCTTTCCCTACGAGTTGTTATTTGTTCAACTACTGCAGTTACCTTTACATCAAGGAGTAGGGAATTCCTGTTTTCACCTGCACTGTAGTATATTACTTGGATGCCTGTTGTAATCCTTTCTTCAGTGAATTCTTGGTGTGCAAACCATTAAAGGCAGCTAATGGCCACTCTCTATTACCTGTGCATATAGCAGGTCATGCTGTGCTGTGGTTCCAATTTCTAATTTGGTTATACAGCTTGAAGTCTATTAGGGATAGAAATAGTACCGTCAAATAACTCATATATTCATTACAAACTGTGTAATTAATTACGCTTTAATTCTGTTTGATTATTGGACAACACTCTGTATCTGGAAGCCATTAAACTCTTTATACGACAAGGTGTACAAGTTTCTTTCTGAATGTATTCTGAGGACAGATGTATTAAGTTTTTCTGCCTACTCACATTCTGGTTTTGCAAATTTCTATTTTTCAAGCCAGAAACAGCTTGTATATAATAATCTTTTGCAGATATAAATGCTACATCTCTAGTGGCCCAAAAGTACATACACACTTTTTTGGCCATCACTTTTTTTCTTCAGGACTAAGCAAAAAATGCTGTCTTTACCAAGTTTGCTTTCCACTTTGGTACTTTCTTTCTCACAACAGATCTCATCCTACTCGAGTTTAGTTCTATGTGCACCTGTTACTACTAGTCCTTTTGCAGTCCAACAACCACAGCCAAGAATACAGATCAAGAGGAAATCCCATCTACTGTATTTTACATGAGTACCTAGTAAAATGATAGTGTGTGCCTGAAGTCCAAGATCTCAGAAGAATCATTTGAGAAGGCAATGAAGGCAGACCACTGAAGCATGATGCTATTAAAAAAAATAAACAAGAACCCCCACACACACCCCAAACCCAAATGTTTGAGCAGGAAAGGAATAGTTTCTCTGGAACTTGGGGAAGAATAAAGTAGGTCAGGATTTTTATTCAGGTTTGGTTTGTAATTTTCTCCCTTATATTTGCAGGGCAAGGGGATAGGGTTTATAGGAAAAGAGAAGAGAAGATAATTGAAATAGATATTTCTTCCCAGGAGGGAGAGAACTGTGGTCAACCAACCACCAGCAGCCTCTGCAGTTTGCCAGCTGCCTGATCATCATTAGCTGAAAGTACTGGCTTCAAAGTGGGACTCAGTGGTGAAGGGGGACTTGAAAGACTCAGTTGTTCTCTTCCCTGTCTCCTGCCCAAATGACTTGGTTCTGGTTGTTCACCACAGTTCCCATTCTTCTCTACACCCCTACTCCATCAGTTGAGAGGTTTAAAAAATATTGTCACCACTTCATCTTTCTCTGCCCTATCACCTGAGTTTCACTGGATGCTGAAATAGCCCATCTATGTGCAGGTAGTCTCTCGTTTATTTTCCTTCACTTGTATTACCATACCTATTATGTTAGCATATAGGCATATTTATTTATAGAAGTGGAGTACTAGCAGTAAAGACTTCTAGATTCCTCAAAATAGATGTTTTCACTCTATAAAAGTAGTCTTTAGAAACAGCAAAATGGTCAGAGGTGGGAAAAGCCAAACATGTAATGCGCTTAACTTAAGAACAAGTATGGGCATGGTTTTCATTTGTCGTGCTGGTTCCTCTTTTTTATACTGCATTAAATGACTGTAGGCAATCTCTGCCACGAGATTCTTAATTAAGGACTTGCCTGTGCCTAGAGGTAAGACTTTGGAGTGCTACAAGGTATATGGCAGAGAGGAATACATGAGATGAAGGCCTCATTTATGCTGTTTTGTTTTGTTTTGTTTTGTTTTTTTCCTGATCTGACATTTAGCCTTTTTTCCCACATGCCAAATGAAAAGTTACAGATGAATTGCAGCAGCAGCTAAGCTTTAGAGACTAAAGCACGCTCAGTGTAGAAAGAACATTGGAATTAGAAGTATTTTGTGCATCCAAGTAAGCACGTGCAGGAGGCAAATGAGGAACACAAGAGACAGCTCCCAGATCTCGGTCCCTCAAAGAAAGCATCAGCTTCAAGGCATATTGACTCCTCAAAACAGATGAAAATTTTCACCCTAGATTGACAGTGTGCACGTATTATTTTCCTTTCTTCATGATCTGATTCCTGGAAATTGGAGTCGCTTTTGCTTTCTGTTTGTTTGTGTGTTAATTGTCTGAAGAAGCACATACTGAAAAACTTAAGAGTCCAGGCTGAAGTTAAGTTGTATTTGGAAGAATGATTATAGTGAAAAAGCTTAAAACCAGCTGTGGTATTAAACTTAAACAGCTTAAACTACTGCAAGTTTAAGTCAGTCTTTATAGTGTTGGCAGGCATAGTTGTAAAAATAATTGTATTTTCACATCTGGATGTCTAATGCTGAAATTACAAAAGCTACAAAGAATGTATTTCTCAGTTCAAAAGTTTAGTATCTTTTCAGGATTAAATACTGCATTTTTTTTTCTTCCCGGAAAAATTGGCTTGATAGTGTGTTACCCTGTTAGCCCTTAAATATCTAGGATGGTCTAAAGGGGAAGTGCTAAGATAAAAACCATTAAAATGTGATTTTTATCCATGTTGACATTAGTTTTTTACCCTGTAAACAGCTCCATGCAGTCACAGCATCAGTTCCAGAGATTAAACACTCTGACAATGGCTATAAGAAAGATGGTCAGATTAATTTCTTATCAAACTGAGTTGATTCAGCGTAAGGAATGGAAACCATCTGATGTATTTTACAGATCAAAGCTAATTCTCCATTGACACATATGCACTTGAGTAGGTGCACCTGTGTGACAGCTAAATTATAGGAGTGCTTTACACACACATTATCTTGTCACAACATAAGAACATCCTACTGTGCTAAAATACCTCTTCCAGAAGAAACATGTAATTTCCCTATATTGTTGGGGAGGATGCTAAACAGCTGCTTTCTTTTTACATATCTTTTATTTTCACCTTCTACAGGCATGAGATGAGCAAAGTTTTTTAAAAAAAATTAAAACTATTAGTCAGATTTTATCTGTCTCTTTATCCTCTTCACCTTCTGTCTAATGAAATGCATTGGTAGCTGTGTCTATGGCTGGATGGAAAATGCTGAAGGAAAACAGTTATTTCATTTTAGAGTTTAGTTGCTTATTTAAAAGGAATGTTTATGAGGATTTTTTTCCCTTTTGTGTATTAGGGAAAGTGAATACTTTTGGTTTGTGCCATTGGAATGAAAATTGCGTTTGCATGTTTGTGAAACAACATGAATATGCAGCAACAGCTTTGTGGCACAATTTACACACTCCTTAACAGTTGATACTGTCCAGTTTTAGACTAGGGTTAGATCAATCCAGACTTTTGAAAACTTAATCTTTATTAAACCAAGGTGCTAGAAATTGAGCTCAACTTTTCCCAGCTTCTTGTAAGATAGTTCAATATATTGCACCTAGACTTGTAACAGGGCGCTGTTAGTAACTGAACTGAGACTGGGGCTGTTTGTGTCAGGGCTTTTTTGGTTTTCAGTCCCTTATAAAGGACAAATTCAAAAGTATAATAGTTCAGTTCAAGATTTAGCTCCTGAAGCAGTTTTGCGGTTTTGTGGTGTTTATCCCAGGCTTCTGGTTCTGAAGACAAAAAAAAAAAATCGGTTAAAACAATATTTCTCTTCAACAGCTGCATGCTCCTACGGGTAAATACAGTCTTCACTGATAACAAAAATACCCCCACCCCAAAACATTTTGCTCATTTTTTAACGCATATATTCCTTTTAAACAGCATCCTTTTGATCCTCCATCTTCTTCTGATTTGAAGTCCTTGACACACGTATCGTTGCCTGAAAATGCTGTTAACGGCTCATTGCAAGTCTTTTGCCACGTGGGACGCGTACCGACCTGCGGGCTGGTCTGCGGAGGTGCTGCCCCCTCCTTGCACAGGTGTGTGCCCTGGTGACGCACCGGCTCCCGCAGGTGCGTGTGTCAGGATCTTGCCCTCTCTATATTTCTGTTGCTACTAAAGCCATGGCAAAGGAATTGTAAACCGTCATTTAACTTTTGGAATTATTTTAGTTTCACCTTATTTGCTTACTTATGCTTGTTTTCCGGAATTCTGGGGAATACTCCGTCCCAAACGCAGTAGTTGTAGAGCACGTGACGTGGGGTGAAGGTGAGTGACTGCCCCTGTGTCAGCCTCTGCGCTCCAGACCCGACTCAGAATTAGGCAGGGGGATCAAAAGAGGCAGCCCGCCGCCCCGAAGAAAACTGGGCAGCCTGGGAGCTGCAGGACAGTGGACGGTGCCTGGGGAGGCGGCGGGAAGCGCTGGTGTTGCCGGGCCTGTTGCTTGCACAGGGCCCCGTGCTGAGGGGTGGCTGCCTGGGCGCCATCTTTGTGTGGCCTCACCGCCATCATCTTTGTGTGGCCTCACCACCATCTTTGTGTGGCCTCACCGCCATCTTTGTTTGGCCTCACCGCCATCATCTTTGTGTGGCCTCACCACCATCTTTGTGTGGCCTCACCGCCATCTTTATCTGGCCTCACCGCCATCATCTTTGTGTGGCCTCACCACCATCTTTGTGTGGCCTCACCGCCATCTTTGTGTGGCCTCACCGCCCGGCACTGGCAGCGGGGAGGGAAGTTCGGTGCTGCTGCCCCTGAGGAGGGTTTGTTCTGAGGAACTGATACAGCACTTCGGTGGTAACCCTGTAAGAGTAAGTCAAGGTACTATTTTTAAAATATTTTTAAATTATTATTATTGTAATTTTTTTCTTTTTTTCTTTGGAAAGGCTTATCGCTGTGTGGAGCAGTGATTGTGCACCGTGACAGGTATGTTAAGGGTTAGATAATTTCTCTAGATACTTAACAGTGAAGCACCCACCTTTCTATTAATTGACTATTAATATCAGCATTTTATACATCTGGCTTATCAGTGGTAGTGATTTAGAAGCTTTCCTCCATGTTTATTTTAGTTTGTAGCATTACTGCTGTTTCCAGAAGAGCTCCCTTGCCCTTGAAGTGTTGTCGGTGCTGCCCACAGGCAGGCCCCAGATAAATAAAAGTGATGAAAGAAGTGTAGGTTTCTGAAGTAGATGGAATACCCCAATTTTCTCTGTTTTCAGTGTGTCCTGTGAGAGACAGAACCTCCTGAGGGCGGGTGTCGTGTTGGCCAGGGCTCTGTGCACTGAGAGGCTGCTGTGCTCGCTGGAGGTGGCTTCACCTGAGGCGCCTCTGTGACTTCCATGCATGTAAACTGGTTTTACAGGGGGCCTGATTTTTAATGCTGACTAAAATGGCACGGCACAAAAGTATCTGAGATACAAATTTTCTTTATAGTCTTTATATAAACTGGGCAATGTTTTCTGTTTTCATGTATCATGCTTTGACTTATTATTATGTGAATAACGAACATGAGAGAAGTATCTTTTATTCTCAGTTTGCCAAAGCCTCTGTTTTATAGAATTTCACAGCAATTTTCAGTTAGAGGACTAGAGAGATCTATACCATCCTCACCATCTCAACACCACTAACATTTGCTGTGCCTATTCACCTGTTGTTAAGCTCACACATCCTGAATCTCTTACGTGGTTGCCATGGAAAGGATTGTGATCCCATAAATGAATATATTCTGTGCAAGAAAAACTTGAACATAGATCTGATACTATTCCAATAATGTGGAAAAAACCATGAAGGAACAGAAGTGAATAATGTAAACATGGATGTGTATTTCCTATTTAATATTCACATATATTCAAGATGTTTTTATTGTAATATTACATCATGTCTTGTGCATGCTCTGAAATATTGATTAACCAGTCTGAAACACTAAAACATAGCACTGCACTTTTGCTAAGAATTTTGAATTACTAATTCATTAAATAGAGCTGGGGAAGCACATTCTCAACAAATGAAGCCCCCTTTTTTAATCTATTGTAAGCTTGTGTATATGCAATACAAAAATAATTACACATGCTTTTTTTCAACAGAGTGTCTTTTGATTTTGGTATGAATTAATCACTGACATTCCATTGTGCTATAAAGGACTGTATTTTCTTTTTCATAAGGCTAGACACACCAATACTATTCAAAGAAACTGTTATGTAATAGAATAGTACACAAATGTGCTGAGTTATGAATGCGAAAAATGTGACACAATTTTGAATTTTTTATGGCCTGATGTTTTCAGCCTTTTCTCATGTGAAAGCCAATTAACTTGTTGCTATATATCAAATTTGTAATAGAATGAGAAAAAGTAATTTGCTTTATCTATCGTATTAGCGTCATAAGATAATTTATTCACGTGAAGGCTGATGTTTGGCAAATACTTTCCTCAGGACCTATATAAAAAAAATAATTTTTTTTTGTTCTTAAGTAGACTATCAGTGTTCAGCTGAGTACATTTAATGATGCTGTGCTCCAAATCCATGTTTGTGCAATCTATAAATATGTGTTTCTAGTTTATCACATGGTATGCTCTTAATGATTATGTGCCTGGAATCCTGCTGTGAAATGACAATTCATGGACAGTCACCATGAAGGCAGGCTTGACTTCAAAGGAAAGCTGTCTTTACTGTTTGCATACCAAGCTAGTGGGCACTCAGAAACCTGAGTAAAGACAAGGTTTTTGCTTTCTTTTTTTCTTTTTTCCTTGCTTTTCTTCTCAATACATTATTTTCTGGGGATCAGCTCTTTTAGCATTGTTGCTTACAACCACAGCATCACTGTGTCTTTCGCAGGAAACTGATGGACAAGATGGAGACTTGTAGGGCCTTATCCTTGGCGTCTAATGAAAGTTCTGCCTTTCTGTCTGGAAATTTAGAGAGCTGGGAGAGGTGAACATTGAGATTAAGGGAGAAAGAATGTGTTTATAGTAGAGCACTGTAAGTGGCTTTGTTCCAGTACTGGTGTAAAACCTTAAATGAATACAAAATAAACCCATGGTGCTATTATCTTGGCTGTGATTTGACTATTGGATCAAGATTAAAGAATGTTCACGCGTTCCTGAGCTGTTAAGTTTGGTATTGCTATTTAAGTAACTCTTCAGTTTACTCCCACGCAAGCTTATAGTCAAAGGTCTCTGCAAAGCATTTGATTTTAGAATTGGGAAATCATGAATGTTCTCATCTGTTTGTATCTTTGTAAGAGGAATACCAGGAAACAAACAAATATTGTGACTCTGAAGTCCTTAATTTTAAGCATTTTGAGTTTTGACTCTTCTGGATGTGAAGCAATCCTAATGAGCCAGTGCCATTTCTGTACTTTATCTATTGTTAAAGATATATTCTGTCGTGTTTAATTTTGGCTGTGAGCTTTGAGAAGACCCATGCGTCAATAATTAAAGGCACCATCACAGCTGAAGCTTCAGTTAGTTATCTTTATTTCCATCTTGGCATCCCATGAGTCAAGAAAAGCAATGACAGCAGTAAGAAGGAAATTATTTTTAGAAATGTCTCCAGTAGAATGCACAAATGTTAAAATATAGATTGACTTTCTTTACTACTACAAAGTCTATTTTTGTCATTTCAGTATTTTCATTTTTAGTCACTCTTATCCTGTAATGTAAGTGCCCCTTGCTAGACTTCTGTGTTAGGGAAGCACTGAGTCTTTGTTTTGGTGAGTTTGGCTAAGGCTATTCTTCACGTGGTCAAAATCAGTGCTGCCTACAATAGAGTAGTGAGTGCTACCCAAAAAACTCCCGAGTTTGTACCCAAGTTTGCCAGTGACACATGCAGTGACCTTATAAAGGAGATGATATTCCCTTTCCTTGTCTTGGTTTTCCATCTGTGACATGAGAATAATAATTCTGACCAATTGAACAAAAGCTCAGTAAAGCCATATGTGTATTAGTGATTGAGGTTTGAACCTCACTTTGGTGCTCTGTAATGTAATATGCCTAGTGAATGTTGACATACTTCCTTTAAGACTGTTAGTCATAAAGTTAGGGAAAAGAGGTCTCTGAGCAGAAGACAGTTCCTTTTTTGAAGTGAACGTGCATACACTACATGCTGAGATGAGGACGTATTGTTCTATTTTACATATGAGTTACTCAGGCTCTGCATCTAGGGTTACATAGAAGAGTAAGACAGAACCAAGGACCTAATTAAACATGCAGGGCCTTATCAAGAAAATTATCTTCTATATCTGGCTTCTGTTTATACTCATTTAGGTACATCCTGCATATCTAGTGATAAGAACTATTTGAATTAAGAGAAAAAGAAGAATGAAACTCTTGGCAAAGACCCCACTTGGCAATATGTTTCATAGTTTTTCAGGACATTTATACTTTACTGGCTAAGCCACATCTCTCCTGACAGGTTTCTGAAAAGCTGAATCTTAAAATTACAAGGGAGCTAGACCCATCTCTAGATACAAAGTCTACCTCAGCACAAAAATGTTATGGTAAAAGGTAGATTAATAGTCTGGTGACAGTGCTTGCACTTCTGGGTTTGTGACAGAACTGTTTGTGAGGCAACAGTAATTAGATACATGGTTCTGATACAGGCCCTAACATACCAAACTATCTAAGTGCAGACACCTTTTGGAATTGCCAACAGGCCTGCTGAAATGCACTACATTTTAAAAATACTTGCCCTACCTCTCATTACGTTTATGTCAGAAGTATTTCTAAAACTGGAGTGACCAAAAGAAATAGATTGCTTCGAGGTGACCAGGGGATCAATAGTTAGGCAGTGCACCATTTATACAGAGCAAAAGTAAAGCAGGTAGTTACAATCCAAACCTCCTGTGCAACATCCGATTTCAGCTGCCTTGAAATTGCTGGTGATTCCCACAAACGGAAAGAGTTTGAAATCTAACCTAACAGGACTTCCCTTAACTCACCTTCCATTCATCTTCTTTAAATACCCATTACACTAAGCTTTCATAGATGAAATTACGTGTTGCATTTTTTCTGATAAACATTTATGCCAGAATGTCATTGTTAAAATAATTACCTAAGCATTGATTTGTCCATTTTGGTGGCAGTACACATTTCAGCCCATCTGAATGTGTTTGCATATTTCTTCTATGGTAATTCACAGTGAATAAGTCAATTTTATTATATGTTAAGTATTCATCCTGTAGATAGGTAGTTGTTCATTTCTCTGTGCGCTTTCTGACCAATATGTCTGAAAATACATACAGAAAATGAAGCAAAGCACTTTCTTATAAAAAGTTAGCAAGCAATGAGTTTGGCTGAGTGAGAGTTTCTCCAGTACGAGACAGTTTTCAGTATAAAAGTAAAAAATATTCATTAAAAAAGTTTGATTTCTTCCAAAATATTCTCTATGCCTTTAATTATATATAAAATATAATTGTTTACAAAACAACAACCCAAACCTTGTGGAAGTTGATGAGAAACACATTGAGGATGGCAGGGACCCGATCCTCTAAATAATTACGCACATGAATAACATTATGTTTGAAAAGATTGCAGTTGATTTTAAACTCGTGTGTTAGGGTAAGGCTAAAAACATAATTGTGATGCAAATGTGTAAAGATCATGATATGTCATGGTAAGGTCACCACTTTTTTCAAGTATTCTCTCCCGCTTGTGAACATGGACAAGAGCGAAGTCCCAAATTAAAACAACGAAAACCTTGGAAGCTTTGTATAATATATCCAGCAAAGTCAGATAATTAGTTTTCCAAGGAAATTTTAGTAGACTTGGTGCCAAACCTATCAACAATATCTCTGAAAGTGGTAAAGATGAGCAGTCACTTGCTGGCATGTGCCACCCCCTATGTAGGACATGTACCATATAATGTTTTTTTTAATGTATTTGTGGTTAATATGAGAAACTTCTGTTAATCCTTTGAGTTATTATAGCCTTTTTGCTGACCTTTTACAGTGTGTTAAACACAGTTTATGGTGTGTACAATGCCTACCAGCACAGGATTTTGTGGCAACTGGGTCTTTGGGTTATACTGTGACACCACTATTCAGCGAATGCCAATAAGAATTTGTTCATAATACTTTGTTACTAGAAAAAAATCCGAAAAGACAATATTGGAACCATCCGTAATTTTGGTTCTAGAAACAGCAAACCAGAGAAAAAGCAAAGAAATTAAAGTAGGAGTACATCAAGTTTATATATAAAATAGTAAGCCAAAATAAGTGCTTTTACCTGAAGTCAATGGAAATGAAGTGACTGACTTAGGGACACTCAAAAGTTTTGTGGCATACCTGCAAAATGACTGAAAGTCTCTAGAATTGTCATTCAGTAGCTTCACTCTGAGGTATTGCTTACTCTCCAGTGTACACTTTCTTAAGCTTATTAGCAAGAGGAGTAGAGAAGCGCAGAGAAAGCGTGTTGAGAGTATTAACCTTCTGTTTCTACTCTACCAGAATCTTTTTTTTTTTTAAAGTGAGTTTTGGTGAGTGGAATAATTTGCCATAGCCTTTCTTGGATTTGTCACACAGTCACAGGAGTTCAGTGTACCCACTGGTCTTCTCAGTGTCTAGTCTTGGACTATGTGAAGATGCACAGTGCTTCCAAAATGGATACAGTCTTTCTTAATACACACTTTCAATGGCAACAATGGCTTCCTCCTAATCAATGCCAGCTGAGCCTGTTTTTATCCTGTGTCCTAATGGAAACTACCTAATTTTCTTGATTAACCAAATGACCAAAGAAAGTATCTGCCCACTGCTTTTCTACAGAAAGCTAGTTGCTCCTAAACATACTGATTTGACCTATAATTCCTCTTCCTAATCTAGTGATAATATAAGGTGTCATTTAACCATCATTATTTGAAAACAGTGTTAGGCCTTTCTCCTTTGTATTTAGATGGGTGATTTAGACATCAGATTTTAATCTCATAAGGCTTTGTTTTACCTTGTTTTAATTGTTCTTTTTTCACTTTTTTTTTGTCACTTAAAAATCTGTTCTGCCACTGGCTAGCTTCATTTTTATCTTTTTGGGACTTCTCGTTGAAGAACATTTGCATTTGAAAGTTTTTTCTGGGCCTTGCTCTGGAGATTATTGTCAGGAAGTGTGGGTGTGGGGAAGGTTTTACTCATTATGAATTCCTCTCTCCTGTTGCAGCTTAGAATACTGCAGGGTTTTCAGAGATCACTGTGAAGTAATTTGATGAAAGTTCAGTGTGGTGAAGACCATGGGAACATCAAATTTCATAGTCTTCATCTGACACTAATATCATATTTAAACATTTTCCCTAAAAATGTGGCAGGCTGTCATCAAACCTCATATGTAATCACCCAGTATATGCTATATTTTATATATGTCTAGATTAAGATAAACATAAAAGTTGATTTAGTAAGAATATGAGATTTAGTCCTTTTGTCACTTATCCCCACACCACTTTAATGTTGTATTTATGTAGGTCTATTGATCTTGGTAAATTTACTCTAGAGCTTAGTGCTCTGTAATAGTATTAGTGCTCCATAGTAATAGTGCTCCATGGTCAATGTCATAGAGACCTGGATTAGGGTGAGCTGAATTCTGGAAATGTCCTTTGTATCCCACCAACACAAAGACTTTCTTATCAGGCAAAAAGGATCGGAGAGTAAGACTCTGCAGAGTGATTTTTTTTTGCTGTCTGTATAATCTCTGCTCTTTTCTGGAATTATACTTTTCTGTGCTAGAGAAACAGAATTTCTTAGTTCGCTTAGGCGGTACAAATTTGGAGGAACTGAGGTAGTCAATAGCAGTCTTTTTCTCTTGAAGTCACGATCTTTTGAGACTAAGTTTCCGCCATGCTGTAGGCTGAATGCGGTTTGGGAGTAGGCTGTATTTCCTTATCATTGCTCATACTGTATAAAACCTAGCCCAGAGACCATTCCAGGTGACTGCAGTGACCACATTTAAGAGGTAGGGATAAAACCACAAATCACAGAAAATGTACCCACGTTACACATCTTAATTCAAATTCTAAATATTGCATTTTGACCCCAGTATGTTGATTACAGTGTGTTTTCTGGGTATAAAAAGTCTAAACAGCTGTATGCCTGTGAACATGTGAAAAAAGGTGGAAGAGACTGGACGTAGTTGATATGTAGTAGGATCTGTTTCATTATATGTGTTTGAAGAAATTGAAGTAAAGAGAAGTAACTACTGGCAAAATGGCATAGTTGCATTTTACTGATGCATGATTATTTTTAACATAGGCTAAGAAAAAAAAATATATGCCCACATCAAAAACAAAATGTGAAATGAATGGGACGTAGAACATCAACATGAGTGCTATTGTTATGAAGCTAGGTATTTTACCCAATTTAAGAAGCATGTTATCCCTATCAGAAGGGGATGAACTGAGGAGGCTTTACAAATAACCCTTCAGATGATCATAGGAAGAGCATTCAATTCATTGAGCAGACATCTTTGTGACCCAACTTTTGTGTACTCTAGTGTACAGAAGGAAATGAAAAAAGTTGGAAAATTAAGAGGTTTTCGTGAACCTTTCTGCGGTTTGTATTAGGTCAACATAAACCACCTGAGGACCAGAAAAAATAAAATGTAATGTTTATCAGGATGGACCTGAGACAGACTCAGGAATCACAGACTAGACAGGCTGAAGTTGACTGTGTGTAATACCTTAGAAGTTGTTTTCAGGGACAGACAAGGCATCATCTGAAATGTGAAGTTCAGCTGAGGTTTGCTAAACTGAAAAAAGGCAGATCTGACAAAGTTTCTTAAAAAGTGGGTGTGGTGATTACTAATAAAGTAGATTTTAAGGTAAAGAATTCTAAATTGCTTCTGAGTTTGTTAATTGAATATGTGTGAGGGGAGGGCTGTGTTTTATTTATTTAGGAGTAAGTATGACTTTCCACTTTGTTTGGAAGTATTTATGTTCATACCCTCTTCACTACCAGCCTAAGCCATAAAGTGCTGTTACTGTCCTCATTAGTATCAGCTGAACATCTGACAGTTTAGCTGACATGGTAGATATTGAAAAGAGAAATTTCTCATTCACGTTTTGCAAATGGTCCTTTTGTAAAGAAGCCCGGTCTGAGTGAATGCAACTGAATCAAATTCATGCAGAGAAACCTCTTAAAAAATGTCTTTATTCTTTGCTACGTTCACATTTTATCCTTAGTCCATGAAGGGCCTCTGTACATCTGGAAGCCATACCATCCCTAGATTCACCTCACAGATTATGTCAGCAGAGAGGACTACAGCATGAACGAACACAGAGACAGATCCTGTCCCATACTAAGAATAAGTAACCCCAGAGCAATTTGCTCGCTGTCTTGAGAAGCCCGTGCTGCTGTTTCTACTAGACCAGCCTAGAAAGCTTACTTTTTTAACATTGTTTGTTCACATGCCAGGAGACACTTTGATTTTTATTTATTGGTTATAGTCTTTTTTAGCTGTTAGGTATGGACTGTTATGTATAATATAGTATCCATATTATAAATGCAAATCTCCAGTGAAACAGCTAATAGCATCTTAAAAAGTACATTTCAGTAGTCCAATTCACCAAGATTAATATTTGTCAAGTACTCACCTGAGACTTATTTGCTTTCCTGCCTAACATGGCAGTCTACCCCTCTTGTTTCATACTATGGTGTTTAAAAACTGTCTCAAACTACAGAGCCAGAAATTAACTCATTTTGTTTGTTTTCATACCACTCGTACTTCAGCACTGGAACAGAACAAGGATGTGTAGAGGTGTATTGCACTGAGACGAAAAAAGCAGGTGTTCAGACAGTTTCATGTTGCAATCTATTTGAGGCTCACAGAAAATGTGAGCTGATTTGTATTTCCCTGATAGGTAATTGGGTTTATTGTGGGAACAGGGCCATTCTAGTGGAGAAATGTAAGTTGGAAAATATCTGTATTTGCTTAGCTAGTAAAATAACTGTGGTTATTCTCTTCCTTTTCTTTAGATGTGTAGCAGACTCTTCATGTCTGGTTTCTTGGTATGCTGCATTAAGTTTGCTGTCACTAACATGCTTTGATTCTATCCTCTGCCTAATTACAAGTTCCCAAAAGACAAATGGATATTCCCACTTCTCTTTTAGAGCATTGGTTGTTTTTTCTTTTATGGAGAGGAAAGGAAAAAAAAAATCTTTGTCAAAATAATAACACTAGAGGCTAACCTTGTGGAAAATAAACAAGGTATGGAAATTATTTCTACCTTGGAATATTTAAACTCCTATGAAAACATTTGTGGCCTAGCATTTATGTTGCACATAAAATCCTCAAACTGTAAATCCTAACTATGTTTCTTATATTTTCTCTATTAAAGACACACAGAAAAATCTGCATATCTTTTAGTGATATCCTGACTATGTTCACATATGAGATACTCTCTCCTAAATTAAACACTAGCCTGGAATAGCGTTAAAATAGTGGGAAAGAGAATATACAGATATTATTTGAATTAAGGACAAATACGGGCATTCCCTTTGTTCTCTGTCAAAGTTTATTTGAGTACACTTAAACTGTTAAAGATAGAACTAGGTTTTAAAAAAAAGTATTTAATGAAAGCCCTTGTTAACAGACATGTTCATGTTTGCATTATTTTCCAGTGAAAATTATTGAAAAAACACTTTGTTACTTTCCATAGCAAAGAGCTACTCTTAATTTATTTTTGATGCAATAACAAAACCCATGTTTTTCAATAAAGGATTTTATTTGTAATTCAGTGCTTTGGAATTTGTTGTTGTTACATCCTTTAAGAATGTATAACAAGAACAGGATGTATTCTATTCTAGTTTTGTGAATAAAAGGCTAGGAATTATCATTGAAAAAAATCTTTCAAGTTTTCAGTTTTCAAGGCTGGTCTCAAGGCAGACTTGTGTTTTAATTTCATGTTTGTATGTTTAATGCAGTTGCATCTTTAATATTTCAACCACTTTGCTAAAAAAAAACCAATTCTAATAAACCTTTAAGTTTGGTACTATTATTTAAATACTAGCATTGGTAGTGGCAGCTAGCCTCCAAATGAAATTAGTGATTGTAAATTATTCAGTTTAGTAAATGGAAAAAGACATTTGTTTTTCAGAAAGTGGTGATTTCCTACATCTTAATAAGAAGTTTTGTTTAGGCTGTGGAATGCCCACAATCACAAATACTTTTTTTGTTTTATGTCCATCTCTGCAGGTGGCAGAGGAGACCCAAGAAGAAGAGTCCAACTTTCTCAGCTTTCTTTCCCGAAGAGATCTGGGAGTAGAGGCTTGACATTGCACAGAATGACATTGGCATGTCTCTAGAAAAGGGAAAGTAAGGGCTGCCTGTGCGCTTTTTTTTTTTCCAATGAATTTATTTTTTATATCTTAACTGTAAGTGCCAATTCTCTGGCAATTTTGACTTTAGTAAACATCAGGTTGCATTTCACTATGCAAAACAATCAAGAGCCAGTACTTCACAGTGCAGCTCTACACTGTAAATTTGTATTACTGTTGATCAAGCACTGTGTTAGATTTGGAAAATGTTTTAGAGTAAATACGGTGTTTGTAGAGATAGCAATTTTTAAGGTCGTAAGGTAAAACATTAAAGGAGTGTTTTAAACATTTTTACATGGCTCTTTTGGCTATGTGAAGTTTTTGGATTATGTATAGACAGTTTACATCTTTGCAACACCTGTGACATGACTTCAGCATTGAGGCCAGTTCTGTTTAATATCTTCATCAATGATCCTGGACAAGGGGATCAAGTGCACCCTCAGTAAGTTTGCAGACAACACTGAGTTGGTTGGGAATGTCGATTTGCTTGAGGATAGGAAGGCTCTGCAGAGGGATCTGGACAGGCTGGATCGATGGGCCGAGGCCGACTTGTTCAACAAGGCCAAGTGCCAGGTCCTGCACTTGGGTCACAACATCCCCATGCAACGCTCCAGGCTTTGGGAAGAGTGGCTGGAAAGCTGCCTGGACAAAAAGGACCTGGGGGTGTTCCTTGACAGCCAGCTGAATATGGGCCGGCACTCTGCCCAGGTGGCCAAGGCGGCCAACAGCATCCTGACTTGTATCAGGAATAGTGTGGCCAGCAGAACTAGGGAAGTGATCGTGCCTCTGTATGTGGCACCAGTGAGGCCACACCTCGAATACTGTGTTCAGGTTTGGGCCCCTCACTACAAGAAACACCTGGACATGCTGGAGTGTGTCCAAAGAAGAGCAACGAAGCTGGTGAAGGGCGTGGAGAACAAGTCTTATGAGGAGCGGCTGAGGGAACGGGGGTTATTTAGCCTGGAGAAAAGGAGACTAAGGGGAGACCTTATTGCTCTCTAGAGCTACCTGAAAGGAGTTTGTAGCGAGGTGGGTGTTCGTCTTTTCCCAGGTAACAAGCAATATGACAAGATGAAATGACCTCAAGTTGCATCAGGGGAGGTTTAGATTAGATATTAGGAAACATTTCTTCATGGAAAGGGCTGTCAAGCATTGGAACAGGCTGCCCAGGGAGGTGGTGGAGTCCCCATCCCTGGAGGTATTCAAAAGACGTGTGGATGTGGTGCTTAGGGACGTGTTTTAGTGGTGGACTTGACAGTGCTAGGTTAATGGTTGGACTTGATGATCTCAAAGATCCTTTCCAACCTAAGTGAATCTATGATTCTTCATTCTGAGTCAGCAGTTACCTAAATTCAGTAAACATTTTTACTTGTGCAAGATCATCAGCTCACATTTAATGTTAGATGTGCTGAGGATTATGGAGTCATGAAACTGCTCAAGTAGTTAGATTTGAATTGGGGACTCTGAGAGGGCATAAAGGGCTGTGACAGTGGTTGTTGTGAGCAGCTGTGTCCCAGAGAAAACAAGGAGTATCATGGCAGTCTTAGAGGATGAGTTGAGATGCTTCTTTGCTGCTGTGTAGCTATAGAAAAAGGTCTATAGAAAAAGGTCTGGTGAGCTAACACATATGCATTCATTAAATAATCATGATTTTTGCAAGATCATGAATGATCTTATGAATGAAGTAATGAAGATCTCACACATGCACCAATTGCAAAGTTCAGGCTCCAAAGTAGACTACTGTAGTTTTGTTCCTTTCCTTAGAAAAGGCTGCTGCTTTTGCCAGTTCATGTTGTGGTTTGCTGGTGTCATTAAATGCTCATTAATAGTGAAACCAAGCTTTGCAAATGTTTTCCACATTTGGACTGGGATTCAAGCCTTTGGACAATATAAAGATAGAGATGGTGCTTTCCCTCTAATGTCGCTGCAGTGGAAAAGTTTGTGTCAAGCATTGTGAAGTGACTTAACTGACTTAAATATGGAGAAGGACACTCTGTATTCAAGTGATCTATTATTAAAAAATATTCCTTATCAAGAATACTGGTCACCTGTTTCATTGCTTTCCCATGATACAGTAGCTTTCTCATAGGAAATAATGTCACAGATTGGTGCAAATCAAATATTCTCAATGTCTTACGTTCTTCTTACTGCGTGCAAACTGAACACAGATGTGAACTGTAGGAAAGTGGCCAGTTTTTCTGTCAGTTTGGCAGGCAGTTTATGGAAAGCCTTACAGTAGCTGGCAATTTTGGGGACTGCAAAAAGGTCAGACATACTTTTATTACATAAATGTGTATAGCGTTACCCTTAATAAAATTTTTCTCTTTTCTTTTCCTCCTCAGCTGCTGTTTTAATTTGCAGTGAGGAGAGATTGGAGACTTCTATACTATTTTATTCCTTAGGTTTTTTCTTTCTTTTTTTTTTACATGTATGCGTCACTTTTATTAAGCTACAAAATGGTATTTTTCTTGGAATAAAACAAAGGAAAATCTGATTTTATGCAGTTTACTGAGAAGACACGTAAACATAATTGAAATGTAAATTAGCACACAACACTGAGAAATATGCTGGCATTTATATCACAACAAAATTAAGTAGTACGTATAGATTTGCAATGTAGCAAAACATTCTGCACAAATAAGATGCAGTCAATGCCATCTACATGGAGTTACACATTTACAAGCCTTTAATATTTAAATTTAGTAATGATAATAGTATGAATTTGGAGGTGGTACACTTTTCTTCAGGGAAATTATTGGGGGTAAAATGGATTGTGGGTGAACATGCCAAGTGCTACATGCAGAAAGGAGTGGTCTTTTAAAATCAATAAACACCACTTAGCTTAAACCACTAATGATCTACATACATGTTTCGGGAATTACAATTTTGTTATGTTTTAGTGAGATATTGGAACAACTTGTGGCTAAGTCTGTCAGCACAGTAGACCACAGTCTTGTTATTTGTCTGTTTTTCAAAGTAGAGCATACACCAATATATAAATGTTTAAATAACTTTGAAAGAGATCTGCACAGAAAACTGTACCTCTCAGATTTTTTTCTTCTTTATAAACAATCCTTGTTGAAAACTCTAGTAATGATTGAAAGGGCCATGAAGAGAAGCATTTACAGGCAAATACCTAATATACGTTGATCTAAAGGATGCACATTTGCACTTTTGTTCTGGACACATATGCAATTACATATGCAAATAATTCTGGACAGATATGCAAATATGCAGATTGCATGGGGAAATATTGACAGTGAAGCACAAGTAATGTTTGAGATCCCAGGTAAAATTTTTAAGTTTTTATCTCAAAACATCCATGGAGTACTTTCTTTCACCAAAAGAAATCCCAAACCCTCCTTACTTAATTTTGTTCTTGAATCACTTTCTTGAAGCTTCACAGTTGTAACACCCAGCTTATACCATCCTCAACTCCAGGGCATTTCAAGTGTGTGTATTTGTGTGTGGGTGTGTATGGATAAATGAACAAGACTTGACTCTTTCAAAGAGGTAAGCAGTAAGAAGGGAGCGGGATTGTTTGTCAGGATGTGTAGGCCTACAAGTAATGAGATGAAAATAGAAACAAAAAAACCCTGAGTGCTAGAAAATATCTCAAGAATTTTTAGCTATGGAATTTGGAGAACAAGGGAACTGATACAAGCCTCATAGTTCAAGACATTTAGAACTCAACAGGCCTAGAGATTAGAAAATGGTCTTCAGAAAACAGTCCAACCATGGAGGACACATTTTGGTGATGCAATTTACTTCTCATGTTTCCAGCATCTTTCACAGCTCTCTGGCACCCTTCTTTGGGCTGCACTGGAGTAGGTCTTCAGTGGCTGCAGACACAGCAGCTGATGATTTCTATCTTCAGACCAAGCTCTTTTCTTTCTTCACATTGCTCTTTTGGTAATTACTCCATTTTGCTGGTAAGAGACTCAAGAGTATTCTAAGTCTTCAAAGAACTTCGTTACTACTACTGCAGTTTATACATGGTAGAGCTTGATTGGGGAATCTGAGATTTGTTCTAGGAACATTAGCATTTGTATATTGTTATTATGTATAGAGCTAGGATGAATTTATTAGTCATCATTCATCACAGTAGAGATCTGCCATCCCAGAAATGGTCCCACTGAAACTATGGAGTTACTCATAGAAGAGTAGCAGGCATAAATCTTAAATCTTTTTACTATCAAAAACATAGTTAAAAATGTGGCATTTTGTTGAACAAAATCTGGAACATTTCTGGTTTCATTGAAAAAGTCTTTAATTAAGATTGATTTGAATTCAAACTTGCATCTGTACTTATCTTGCTTATTAAAATATGTGTGATGACCTTTCTTATTTCTATACAAAATGAATTTAAAGCAAATTAGCCTGTGTGCCTCCACACATTGCTGTTGCGCGTAATCGAACAATATGAGCTCCCTCTTGTGGTCGAAAACCACTTCTCATTCCCTAAACTGAAACGAGTACCTTTAACAAAGCGGCTAAAATATTTCAAAAGTTTCTCGTGTAATTCCTGGACTTCATTAAAGGCTAACTCCCTGCTGTCCCTCCGTATTAGTGGAGAAGAGATTTAAAAGCGTGGCACAAAAAAGGATAGGACTGGAGGTTATTCTAACCAGTGAGTAAAAGCTTCCTTAAGTACATTGTGTTTAAAATGCTGAAAAACTGTGCCAGATATACAAGTAGAGAGTTCTTAGTCTATCAGAACATATTTTTTAGCCATTAACATCAAGATAAGAATCATGTTTTCATTAAGATGGAAAGAATAATTAAACAACTTCTGGGCTGACAGACACTGCAAAATAAGCTACTCATTGTAGGCACTTAAAGACTGAAAATTCTTAGAAAACTGTGGAGAAAAACAATCTGCCCACACAAAAATAATAGTCAGGAAGTGACAACTTCATCAGTAGTACTATTTTACAGGTTTGCAGCCCAGAGTCTGCTTATAATTTTTGCTTGTTTACCAAGATTACTTTTGTTCCTGTTAATGAATCAGATGGAAAACAGTATAATGACACTGAAATTGTGGCTTATTTTGTCTGTACTTGATGCTCTTTCTTGAGGGAGTTAATGTCATGTGCTTCTTGCCCTATGTTTACAAAACAATAGGAAACTAGAAACTTAGACTTACTTGAGTTAAAATAGCATATAAAGGCATAGACTCATATTCTGTGTCAAATGGATACTTTGTTTTCTAATCTGTGATTTTCATTTTTAAATAGCTGAGTTGTTTAGTTTTAGAAAAATTATTATGAACTGGGGGACCAAAGGTGAGTGAGTCATTGTTCTGTTTTGACTGGTACAATGATTATGGACACCTAACGGTTGTTATAATGACACCTTAAAGGGTTTATTTTGGACGGTCCTTTTAACTATTTTGGATCACAATGAGAAATACCAAACATCAGTTTTTGCATCATATGATCAAGATGCTGCAAAGGATCTCACGTATTCTCCTCGAGGAGTTGAGAGATAGCAATTCTGTTGTCATCTGTGTGATAGCTTTAGTTTATCTTGGAAGTAATCTAGGAGAAACTAGGTCAGAAGGTATTTCCCTGAAAGGAGGTGTATGTAGACAGTGTGACAATACACCTCCTCAGTGTTGAATGAGGGATGGATAGGGATTGTTCATTAATCTTTTACCAAATGTCATTTCTTTGGCAGAAGACAAAAGTTGCACAAGAGCGTTAGAAAGAACTGAAGAATAATCTGAGTGGGGGAAGGGAATCGGAAGACTTTATTTAGGAAATGTAATTTATGCCCTTTTATAATTAGATTGAAAGCATGCTGGTATGATAACTGTTCTAGACTAAATGCTCTTGCACGTGAGCATGGATTTGATTTTATTCAGAAACAATTCAAGTCATATTTTCAAAAGTTATCTGCTGCGTTCTTTTGGGGGGAAGACTTTTAACAGAACTGGCTGCACGGAGATTAAATGAGCAGTAGTGTATATTTCTATGAAAAATAAAATATGGGAGTGCCTAATCTTAGAGGCAAACCTGTTATCATCATCTGAGAATTAACCTTACAAAGAGAGAAGATGGAGACAAATGAACAGCTCTGCTTTCTAGAGTGCAAATAACTTGTCAAGCTGTCAAAGAGAATGTTTTTATCATTTATTAGATTGTTCTCTTCCTTGAAACACTTAAACCTTCTGTCAATCACTTTTGAGCCCACTTGTTTAGTTTTCAAACATTCTCTAGCTTACCTGCTGGAGAAGAGCTTTAATGAATGGTGATTTCCTTTAAAGCATAGTGTAAGAAGCATTTTCTAGTCTGTATGTGATTATACACTTTAAAAGAAAATATGATGAAAGTTTAGCTGGAGAAATCTATTTGTAAACATATTGATTTTTATGACTTCTTAATTAGAAAATGGTAATGTTGTGACTTCCCTAGAATAGCAGTTTTGATATGCTACTATTACTTTACTAATTCACACTTATTTTTCCTGCTTTTCCATTTGTTCTTTTGCTTTCTTTCTTACACTCTTTAGTTCATTTGGTTGTTTTTGTCTTTCTTTTCTTGCTCTTACTTCCTTAACTACCACACCATATGAAGCCAGAGAAAACCTCACTAGCTCATAGCGTTGCTTAGCAATGTCATGCATCTCTTGTTGTCTGTTGTGAAGCCATGGTATCCTGGTCTTTCAACAAAGATTGCTACATCACTGCTTTGCCATAGGTCCAATTTTTTCCCTGAGATTTCTGATAAGAGATGATGTGTCTAGACGGCATACATAAGAGATTACCTTCTATCCATTATAATATAATTAGACCAAGCCATACCAAAGCTCACCAAGATTTTATGTTTAAAAGGTCAACAGCTTTTATTCCATATTTCAAAGATAAGCACCTTACATTGTGCTTAATATGTAGAGTGCTGTGCCTGAAAGAAAAGGAACTTCAAAAGATTTCTCCTTCTATTATATCATTCAAAATAGACATTTGATACTGTAATACGTCCATTTTAACTTCTGTGATTCATGGAGCTAGAGATAAAAATAGGTCAGCTATGCCCCTACTGGTACAGGATTATTTCCTGAAATATATTTTCTATTTCTAAGTCCAGAGTAGATTTAACTATCTCAAGTGAGGATTTACATTTATTAAATCAGAGGGCTGTTCTTTGGTGGTCTTAATACATCATCATTTATTATTTGTATTATGGCAGCAATTGGAAAGCTTAACTGAAATTAGGATCCTGCTCTGCAAGGTACTCCATGAACACATAGCATGAAGTAATTTTTCCTCTGAAGGGTTTACAGTTTAAACAGATAAAGCAAAGATTGAGAAAGTGGCTGTACCAATATCCCCATTTTAGTGAAGCACAACTGAAGCAAAGAGAGATGAGCTGCTCCTGGGCTTGCTGATAAGACCTATAACAGATGTGATAAGTGAGTTGAGAGCTGCTGCATTCTAGCCTTGTGCATTACCTAGAAACAGGTTTTTGCGATTGAAGTCAGCTGTCCTTGGAAGATTTGACTACTAGATTTTTTTTTTTCTTCTCTAATCTCTTGCCTCTTTTGGGATTTTTAAAATTCACCAGATTACTCCAAATTATGCAATTTCCAATGTTCAATCGCCCTGCTCATTAACTGTACCACTCAAACATCTGAAGGAATTTATCAGATAGCCCACTTTTTTAGATCTCCCCCCATTGTTCACCAAAAGACTCGCTGAGGTTTTTTATTTTATTTTTTTCCACTTTCTCTGCCAGCTCTTTTCTTAGTCCTCTCTGAGTTAATTATATCTTTCTTTAGCCTTCCAATTCAAAATTCCCAGAACTGAATGCAGTATCATTGAACAATTTTGCCAAAGTTCCACAAAACAGGGAAGTTGGCTTTAGTTTTTCTGAGTGATGACTGCATGGCATATTCTATAACTGGAAATATTTCTAATTGCAAATATTTCTCTGCCTTGTAAAGATCAGTAAGGCAAATTAAGCTAAAACAATACAGCATGGTTCTAAACAACTTAGTGTTACAAAGCTAGCATGTCAAGTTTGCAGACTTTTAAAAACAAACTGTAGTAATTTAACCTTGAACGACAACTGAGCACCACACAGCCACTTGCTCACTTCCCTGCAGTAGGATGCAGGAGAGAATCAGAAGAGTAAAAGTAGAGAAAACTTGTGGGCTGAGATAAAGACAGTTTAATAGGTAAAGCAAAAGACGCACACGCAAGCAAAGCAAAACAAGGAATTCCTTCACTACTTCCCATTGGCAAGCAGGTGTTCAGCCATCTCCAGGACAGCAGGGCTCCATCATGTCTAACTGTTACTTGGGAAGACAAACACCATCACTCCGAACATCCCCCCCTTCCTTCTTCCTCCAGCTTTATATGCTGAGCATGATGTCATATGGTGTGGAATATCCCCTTGGTCAGTCGGGGTCAGCTGTCCCAGCTGTGTGCCCTCCCAACTCCTTGTGCCCCCGCCCCAGCCTGCTCGCTGGTGGGGTGAGCAGCAAAAAAGGCTTCTCAGACTCAGCACTGCTCAGCAGGAACTAAAACATCCCTGTATTATCAACACTGTTTTTAACACACATCCAAAACACAGCCCCATACTAGCTACTATGAAGAAAATTAACTCTCTCACAGCCAAAACCAGCACACAAACTTATTTCTTTTTGGCCAACATATTGAGAGCATCTCTT
Organism: Scopus umbretta; assembly: GCA_013400535.1. Taxonomy (NCBI): domain Eukaryota; kingdom Metazoa; phylum Chordata; class Aves; order Pelecaniformes; family Scopidae; genus Scopus; species Scopus umbretta. The sequence continues at coordinate 8,886 of VZTL01050702.1, read as the reverse complement.
CAGTACTACAGACAAGTCTTGTTTTGCTGACATATTTTGTTTATTCGGCTTTTCTAGCAGGGTGATGATGTATTCTGGGACATAGTGATCTGTATCATCGCTTGTCTGACAGTGGATTTTTGACACACACCTAAAAAGTTCCTCCTTAAACACATTTAAGAATATAATTTCAATAACAAGAAGGCAGTGTTATGCATGCCCTTTCTGTGATAACTCATGTAGAGGTAAGGGCTTACCAACCTCATGCTCTTTATTCTATCTAGAAAAGCAGGATAAAAATTCAGTTGGGGATATATAATGAAAGCCCAATGTGCAAAGTATTTTACACATTCTTTCTTCAAAATAAAGTCAAGGACTTAGCATTATTATATCTGATATGCAAATTACAGTTGTCGTATTTTGCTTTTTCACATTTACCAAGTCTCAAAAAAAATAATTGATTTCTAGAAAAGGCAATTTTCTTAAGTATCTTCATAAATAAAAATGAGGTAGAAATCAGAATTGTTTGGAAAGAAAGTCAAAAGATTGTCTTAGGATACTCCCAAGCAAAATCTTTGCCATATCAAAAACTCACAGTACAGGCTTTCAATTTCCAAGTAGCTTTAACAGTAACAAAAGAAACTAACAAAACATAGAACAGAACATGCCTTCTGAGCTATTCCTAACCCTATTATATGCACTTTCACTCACTATCTTTTTTTCCTCATCAGTTCCTGAAAATACTTACAACAACCTCTCCCCCAGTATAATATTCCTTGGGTGGTAGCAATGCCATGAAAGGGAGTCTACTCATGTGTCTTATTTTTTTTTCTTTTCGCAGTTTGGGCTAATACATCTACCCCCTCTCACCCAACCAACAATGTATTTTCTGATTTAACGTTGAGACAACAGGAGAGAAAATGGCAGCAGATTTCAATATGTTAGCAGCAGAAAGAATGCTAACAGCTCACTATTTTGGGGAAAAATAGAAGCCAGTGTCTTCAGGCTCAGACATCTGTTTCATACAGTTTGCCAAGAAATGCCATAGCTGTGAGCTCTAGTATCATTAATTAACATAATATAGCTAGTATTGAAGTGATTGTTTTAAAGGATTAAAGAAAATCGTTGTATGTGTATTTTGCGTTCTCTCACACTCTGCTTAGTTTTCGTTATTCTTCTTTACAATTGCCACTATTAACTTATTTAACAATTTGTTTATTTTGCTCAGAACTGATGATGCTATAACGATGCTATGCTGTGCATCCTCTTCATCTATAACAAGCTACTGAAAGGCAATTAGTGCTGTCAGCCACACTTACCAGCCACTGATGCGAACTTTTGTTCTACAGCATACTTGTTTGTTGTTCAGTCAGCTTTATCCAAGACCATGATGCCCTCCAGCCAACAATGAATCAGTAACTAACGCAACACAACTGTTGTACCAACTGTGCAAGTTAAGCAAGGAAGAGATTGCTTTTGACTGTATTTTAGTTCCTTATACTCTTTACTCTGCCTGCAGTAGAGGCTTTACATTTTAGGATGGTCTTAGAGTAGCTGCTGTGTGCAGCTCAGCCCCTGAACAGGAAAAAGTTCAGAGTCAAAAATGAACATACAGTATTTATTACGTGTATGGGTTGGCTTTTATTCTTAGAGTGCCTTGTTTTCCTGCTCTTCTTATTCCTGGAGTAGTGCCTCAGATTCAAAACAAGCAAGCTACAGCTGAGATATGCACAGTCGAGTCTGGTGTATCAAGGCTTACTCTTGCCACATTGCATTCCATGTCGTCTTCTTCCATCCCTCGTATGTGGGTGTATGTATAATCTGCTTAGTTCAGTCAGTCCAGATATCTATCATATGTTGCCCCCATAAGCCTGCCTGCTTCATGTGTTAGTCGGATTTTAAAGGCTAGTTAGGAATTCAGTGTTAACTGACTTTGATTCTTTTTATTTTCCTAAGCACATTACTGGTGCATAAAGGCCATAATGGAGAAATCAAATTGAATCTGCATTGAGGCCTTGAAGAATTGACTAGCATGTGCTTATTAAAAATAATGTAAACATGTTTGAAACATGTTTACATTATTTTAAACATTTTAAACATTTCTTTTTTTAATCTTGTATTTTATAGCCTAAATTTTTAATTCTAATGTGAAAAAATTATCTAATCACAACAGTTATTTTCAGTAGGCAGCAGATCCTGCAGCAACAGTGAAACCCTAGTTGATGATCTTACTGGACACTTTTTTTCCTTGCAGTTACCTGTCATTGCGTGTAGGTATTTACTTTTTTTCAAATGTAGCTAAGTCATTATATTGCTGTTTTATCTTACATAGGATATAAGAAATCACAAATATTGTAACATGACTTAAAATCAGATCAAAGGGCGGTATTTCTTTTTTTTGTCAATGGGATTTCAAAATGTGCATGATCTGTCATACCTACCTCAGATGTTACACCATGTAAAAATGTTAATTTAAACATCAGCATTAGAAAAGCACCCTACTTACTTCAGGACATATTTTCATTTTCTTAAAACCTAGATCAGGAATTTTAAGCTGATTATGCAGGTTTACTGGTCTCACTTCCAGTGTAGACGTACTCAAGCTTACAGCTTCATGTTACAGCTGAGCTAACACGAAATCATGCTGTTGTCAAAATGGTGATTGGGTTCAGCTGGCTGCTGCTTGACCAGGTGTAAGGAAAACAGACAGAATTGTATAGTGAGAGCTGGGCTGGAGCAGAACATTCTTCCTTGACCATGGTGAGCTTTAGATTACTTGAGCTGTAACATGGAACTTTCTTCTTATTCTGATATGGGGGTTCTGTTTTCATTTTGCTTTTGTTATTCAAAAACCTTCCTGTGTGGCACAGAAAAAGGAAATTCCATGGAAAGAATTATAATTTATAGCTGATTTTATGCCTCTGTTGGTAAGAACAGCAATCCTTTTGCAGGTGGTTAAGGCCTACTATTACTTATAACTTGTTGCTAACAGAAATAAAGAATTTGTACCAAGTACTGGCAGATATAGTAGTAAGGGTTCTCGTAACCACCAAAATGAGAGAGAAAGCATGGTCTGAAGATGAGGCTTTTGGAAGATCCTCACTCAGTGTTGGCTATATAGACCAGATAAAGTTCTATATAGCTATATAGGCCATGTTACAGATTTTCTATGTTGTTCTAGACAAGTGTGCTGTATTTTTCTGTCTTTTTGTATTATTGGTGGATTTGTAAAACATCACGTAATGGGACCCTCAGCAGATGAGATGATGAACTGAATCAGAAAGCTGTCTAGATTGTTTTTCTGAATTGTTAGAAGGATAACCTAATCGTTATATATTTAAATATTTAAATATGTGTCTTTATAATCCATGTGTGTATATCCTTGTCCTCGACAACAAATAGTGATGATGTGTGAAACATATTGCAAAAAGAAACCGTAGGCCATGGTTTCTATATTAATAGATTTGAAAGAAAGAAATAAAATAAGGAGTCAGTACCTTTTTTTTTTTTTTTTTTTTTTTTTTTTATGCTCTAGGGGGCCAGTTCAANTTTTTTTCAATAGAAAGCTATCATTCATTTTTGTACATAATATTTCTGGTGGAAATATCAGCCAGGCTACTTTCTTGACATCTTAGTGGTAGGTATATAAATCGTTAGTTGGAATTTTCCTTTCTCACTAATATAATTAAATTGTATTTGAACATCTTATTGCATAAAGACATGCAACTGAGTGGGATTCATCAAGAGCCTTTGCAGTTAGCTCAAATAAAGAAGTTCTTTCTCTTTTGGCCCATCATCAGGCCTGAGTATAGTGTCAGACATCTGATTAACACAGAAAATCATAGGCTTGCTGAATCATTTGATATTTCTTGGAGAATAAAGGGGACTATAAAATAGAACATGAATAATTCATATACAGGACTATCCAAAGTCATTTTCTGATGATGTGATTTCTCCCCCCTTTCAGAACTGAACTTTTCTTTTAAAAGCCAGTGTGATAAAAGTGCATATCTGTAGTGCGGAGACGTCTTCCCTTTCAAATGTTTATCTTATAAAGTAGAAGTGTCATAAATGTTGAAAATAGGAAGAAGAGAGACAAAAATAAATTGGAATTTCTTTACCACAGAGAACTGTAGGGTGTGAAAATAAACTGACTTGTTATTTCAGGAGATTTAGACATGACAGCAGAAAACTATACTTTTAGTGGAGGGTACAGCTAATTTTTAAGAGCATCACCCTGTCACAAAATGTAAACTGAGAACTTGGCGTGGTATTTTCCTTCTGCAGAGTGCTTGGGAGGAGATGAAAAATAGAATCCTCCCCAGTCTACTTCATTGCCACAGCTACATTTAATGGGCTGAGCTGGGGTGCTAAGAAATACAATCTGGAAAATTTTGCTCTAGTGGTTTAACATGTTAAAGTCCTGAGTGTTTTTTCTGCTGACTATCTCATCACTAGGTTACCATCTCCATTTCAGTGTTAGCAGACAAAAAGGCTTAAGCAGATTAAGTCTGTTACTATCCTTACCCTTCGTATTTTCCAGGCTCTCCCTGATTTTGAGTCCGTATAGCCTCATTCCAACCCTTTTTACAGTCCTCATGTGAAGGGCCTTTGCACAATAGAGGCTTAAACCTTCTGAAACAAAGGTTTCTGGCAAGGAATAGAAATTGTTATCTCTGGAGAAAAAATAATAATCTTGTTTTGTGATATCAAGTGTGATGGAATAGGCTTTTGTGATGAATTAGCTGAGCAATCTGGGAATACCAGAGGGTGAGGAAGTGAATCTGCTGCTTCGCTTCTGTTTAAGAGGGCTGTAGGTGGAAAAAGGTGCCATCTTGACTGTTGGAATATTGCAACATCTGGTGAAGATTACAGATGAAAAACTAGTTCCTGGATAAAAGCAATAGGAGGAGAATAAGTAAGATGGGGAGAAGACGATACAGGGAAATGAAGTTGTGAGGAAGATGATGTGTAAAAGCCCTATGAATGGGTTACACTCATGCACCTGCAATGTCTTTGCTTGTATGTGCTGACGCCAGTTTGAGAGCTGCTTGTGTTCATTGAAGACGTAGGATTTGAGTCCTTAATTTTCATCATCCTTTATAAAATAGTCTTCTCTTATGGAGTTTTTTTCTGCACACAAATATTATACTACTTTGCTGTATAGATTGTAATTGTACTCATTAATTCCCATAGTATTGTTGCAGTTATTTTAGTATAAATACACTTTTTGTAGTACAGTGTATTTATTTCTGCATGGAAAGGGGGAGAAAAACCCACTGTGGTCAGCTGAAGGCACCATTAAAACAATACAATAATATTTGCACAGCAGCTGTACTATGTTGTCCCTGCCTCATTTGGGGATGTGATGCCTTAACCTAACAGTTACACTGAAAATGATGGAATGCAATTTAAAAAAATCAACAACACTATAGCACTTGAGTGATAATAGTGACTTGGAAGGGGCTTGAGTCAAAGACATTGCACTGGCAGTGCCTGCAGCACTTCCTCCTAAAGTGATGGTATAAAAAGCATGTGAGAGAGGATCACAGAACACTGTAAAATGCAATTAGAAACAGGTGTATAAGTAAATGGTTAGGTTGACTTGTGGCTCATTTGTTTATAATAGTAACAAAAGTTTTCTCTAGTAATTACCCTGAAGCTGGAGTCTCATCTAAAACTGGGGAGCTTTATATGTATGTATGTATTTCCTCTTGTGTTATTAGTCAGAAGCCTCTGGAAAGAGTTAGAAACCATAAAACACCTTCTGCTGTGATCAGGGGAATTTTTAACCCTTTGGGGAAGACAGCACAAAACACAAAGGCAGGTCCTGATTTTGGGGGAGGTGGTGGTGGTATATAGAAATGGGAGAGCAGAAGGTACTCAAGTTTTTGTTGTTTGTTTTGTTTGGTTTGGTTTTTCACTGGGTCTATTGATAAAAAGCTCAAAGGCTGCTTGGCAGTGACCTCAGTCCTGTTCATAGGACCAGGGGAATGCAGGCGGGAAGCTAAAGCTTGCCTTTAGTCAGTGATCTGTGAATAACCCTCAGTCCCTTAATGACGTGAGAGGAGCCTCCAAAGGGAGACAGTGAGTCAGAGAGAAGGAGGCACAGAGATTGCTTGAACAACCATTAGCACGTCATTGGTAATCCCAGCAACACCTTTCACATCCCTGGCATTTGTCTCAATGCACTCTAGTGAAGGCTGGTACTATGTTTTATTTAAGGCTTTCTCACTGCCTTCTGGAGATGTATGTGTTACTGTAGCCTGACTGATTGGTTGTCTGTGATGTTTACTAACACTCCGAGATCCTGCAAGAGAGAGGAATCTGTGGAATTTCTACCACAGCTGAATACCCCTGGAATGAATCTGCTTTTTATATTAGACACAAGGAACTGAAAAGGTATAAAAGCAAATCTTTTATAGAACATTCAAGTTGCCACACTGCAGAACACAAAGTTACCTTGATGTAGTATTACCCAGCTATGCTTCTGCCTCCTTGTTATCTAGGAAGAATCTTGTGATAATATGCATGCTTGCACCAATGAGGAATGCTAATCTTGTGTGTTTTGAATCTCTGCTGAGCATTTGTGTTTATCTAAATAGCTGCCTAGAAGCTGGACAAAGGAAAGATCAAGCCAAAAGCTTTTCAGAGGAATTAAGAGCAGAGACACTTTTGGGATAATGCTTCTTCCTCATTCAGAAGAAATGTATTGGGGTGAGGAGGGAGAAGTGACAACACAGCAACAAAAGTTGCCACAGTGAGCAGAGTTGAGGAGGCTGTTTCAGGAGGCAAAGTTTATGATGTGGTTTCATAGCTGTTAAGGTTGATCAGAATTGCGGTTCATACAGTCCTTTGCTCTCCCCAACCTTCTGACCTTCATGGATGCTTCTGACTGGTTCAGCTTTCCATTTAGTCATCACTTCAATGGTTGACCCTGAGCAAGTACTCTTGCTAATGACTCAGTTTCTTCTTTTGTCAAATGCCATGCTAGTAATCATCGTAATGACATGACTAGCATTCACCTGGATCTTAAACTACTAAAGCTGTTTTCAGCTCTTAGGTTTTTACAGAGTTTCAGACTTCCATCTGTGGTTTTTAGTTTTCTTTTTTGGGGGAAAAAAAAAAAAAAAAGAATACACACAGCATTTCAACCAAATACTTTAGTTGTGGCCACTCCTAATTTTTGTATGAGTCTTCTGCTGTAGTGCTTTCAAGGAGATAAGTTTACTGCCCTTAGCTAAGTTTCCCTTGGACTACAATTCCTATGATCCATTGCAGGTGAACATTCTCCTCCTACACTGGTCTTCTAATGTTTAAGTGTGTCTGTGTTGCATAAGAGGAGAGAATATCTGATCTGGGAAGCAAAAGGTGCTGTAGTAGCATTAACAAATAAAATATTCAAATTTATGCAACAAAAATCTGAGGTTTTAGCAGGTAGATATTCCATTTTCCCGTCACTCTACTTTCTCCAAAGAAGATAAATATAACCATGATACTTTCTCTAAGAGAAACAACTGAGCATTTCCTCCCCAAAGGGAGTGAATACCAGAACTTCTGCTAATAAAAGCTGCAGAATTTTGGAGAAAGTATGGAAGTCTTCATAAGGAATAACATTAAGGAGCTCTGCTCTTTCCCTAAAGGACTATTCTGACAGTTGGATATCAACTCATGTGTTTCCTTTCTACAGCTTTGGTACTCAGAATATTGGCTGAAGAGGATGTAGGAACAACTGTAGCAGCTGCACACTACCCAAGCATTCCACTGTACTGAACAATGGAAAAGCTTTAGTAATAACACTGGTAGTACAAAACTAGAAGAAGTACCTTGCTTGTTATATTAAGGAAGCGCTTCTTCCTGTGAGGTTTTATCACTCTTGCGTGACACACATTTTTTCTGTTATAGTTGAAATAGATTCTAAAAATCTTCTTTTTTTCTTTTTATCATGAGTCAAAATTGCTAATTTAATGTGTATGAGGAACTTGGATTATCCAGCGTGTGCTAAACATAGCTACTGAACATTTGCCACATGTCAGAACTTTGCAAATGTTTGTGGAATTATTTATATTGACTACATTGGAAACATGGGTGATTAGCAATGATTACCACAGTAGTTTGCGAAGATTTACAGATGGAACTCCCACTATCATTTATGGACAGAACTTCTTGATATGGATAAGCTTAAGTTTGGCATTCAGTGCATCTTTTAAAGGATGGCAACTGAGAAATGCAAAAGTGGAACAGCAGGTATAAAGAAGAAATGAGAATGACTGCAAATTTGTTGTCAGTTCATACCCATAGGCTTCCATTAATTTCCAGTGACTGACTTGTGAGTACAAGTATGGCATCTTTGTTTCTTGCAAAGTAAAGTGCTGATTACGGTTCTCTCCCTGAGCTAGGGGAATTAATGTTAATATTGACTGTTGAAAATACTCAAGGATTATGTATGTTCTTACAGTAGTCTAGTACACTGTATTCTACAACATTCTCTAATAACTTCAGGGAAAGGGCCACTATGCAAGGCAATCAGCGTTTCTGGTCATTTGCTTTGATAGTTTCTAAGCAGTGGAAATGTTCTGGCACATATGAGAACTTTGTTGTGCCAAGCGAAAGGGCAAAATGCTGTAAACAGGAAAATAGCCTGTTTGGCAACATGGCAAAAGTAAATCTCCGCTTTAACAGAATGGCTTCCTTGGTTTTGTCTTCACCTATAATTTGTGAAACCTATCTTTTCTGCCTTTGACAATTATAGCCAGCAAAATATGGAAAGTTATTTAAATTAGAGTGAACGCTTTGCCTAAAACTGAACAAACATTTTTTGCGTAAAAAGTAACTGTGTCATTATTTTCCATTCATGTTGCAAGAATTCATTTGTTTGGAGAAATGACTACTTTTAATTTTTGGAAT
>VZTL01050701.1:27099-56798 GCA_013400535.1 Scopus umbretta | reverse complement strand
GCATTAAAGTAGAAGTCCCAGTGTGTGGAGTAAGTTTGTAGTAGTGTATTTAATGACCTGTACCATCTGAGGCAAAATTAGCATTTAATTTTGTTACATGTGGTGATTTGCAGAAATAAGTTATACCATGACACTTGACTTTAGCAAAATAATAGGATATTTATTTAACATTTATGAAAGCTAAGGTTGGATGTTTTGTACATTAGGATGTAAACTTGGATTTTATTATTGTTTCAGATGGAAAGGGAACAGCAACAGAACACAGAAAATGCCCCTATTCCTTCTCCTTCACTGCCTCCCAAGATTACTCTGAAGAGAGACCAACCACTAGCTTATACAGCAACAGAGGATACATTTAAAGACACCGCCAATCTTGTTAAAGAGGACTCTGTGGTATAACTAGGTAACTGATTTAGGGAAAATTAGACTCATCCATTTGCACATATATTTTTTATAAACAGAAAAGTAAGGTTCACATTCAAATGCTTTATAAAAATATATGCATCTCTGAGCCAATGGCTGGAGATGTATGTTGAAACTATGCCTTGTTTTTTGACAAATGCCAATTTCTATTTTTATGAACAATTATCATGATGTACTATATGTATATCTTTGCACTGAAGCTGTCTGAAAGTAATGTTTATAAATATATTGTACATTTGTAAATTTTTGAAAGATTATCTTGTTCAGTGATGTTGCTAGTTAAAATTTGTGTGGAATTGGTCATATCTTTAGGGAAAAATTCATTATATAAATGCTTAAACTAAAAAAGAACCAAACAAGGTGAATAGAGGAACATGACTGATTTACAGCATCTTTAGAGTATTTATGTATAACAGCACCTTTTAAAAGTTCTACTGGTGCTCTGGGCATCTTTACCACCTATTTTATATACTACTGTATGTAAAGATGGGTGTCTCTGTTTATCTTGTGTTAAACAAAAGATAGGAAAGTCAATGCAGCATCAATATGCCGAATAGTTACCTGTGCAAAAAGTTGTTTTTACAATATTTTAACTGCCTGAGATAAAATAATTTCCTCTCAATCCATAAAGCATACTTTTCCTCTAGGTTCCAATTAACACCATTCCATTAATAGTGTTCTTAAAAAGATCTGATATATTTAGATTTTAGTGCCATGAGTACTTAATTTAATGAGATTTTCTCCTGCTCATCAATGGAATAGCTCTGTTCTTGGATGGAGTCTCTGGAAGTAATTTGTACTATTAAATGAAGTAGCTAGATTTCTATAACAGCTTATTTCCAAACATCAAAATACAGAAGATATTGGTTCATTTAAGAAATTATTCAGGTTTTTTAACGTGAAAGTTTAATTTTATTGACTATTTATTTCCTGAGGTCAACATTAATAGAAAGGGAAACAATTTCTACTAATGAAATCTTTGTAGCTATCTGGTTATTTCTGTAACTTTCCATCAGAATATACTGTACATCTTTTTAGCTTTTCTATTATTTAGCCAAGGTAATTTTCACAAAATGCACCATTTGAGGAAGCTCTGAGTACTACTGCAAGAACATGTTATTCAGCATTCCTGGCTAGTTACTTATATCATTTAAAGATTCCTAAAGTTATAATCACTGAGACTTCTGATATTTGATTGGTTTATATCTGAGTTCTCAAAATATATACTATTTCTAATTAGAAAGCTTATAATTGCTTTGTAATGTACTTTGATTAGAAAAGACAACTGGAAAATTATGCTGCTGAATAAATCTAATAAATGTATTATTTTATCACATTCTTATTCCATAACTTGTGTCAAGGCTCTATGTACCTTTCTCAGTTGTGGAGACTTCAGTGCACTCTGAGATGAAAACAACAGTGCTTTAGATAAAGTCCAAGAAGAATATTGCTTACTGCTTCACACAACTGTCTAAAGCTCTTGCTATAACATCACTGATGTCGTATCACTGTGAGTGTGAAAACTGCCCCATTACACACATTAAATAAACTGGCCCTTGAAACAGGAAACTCTTATTATTGATTGTAAGAGACTGACTATCAAGGTAGTATGGACAAAAGCAGTTAAAATCTTAGTTCAATTAATTTTTGTATCTGAGTGCTTTAATGTAGAAAATTCCTTTGAATCTGGGACACAGCATACACATCTGTAAGGCTATGAGAAATTATTTCTTTGAAAGGCGGGTTGCTGTTCTTAAGGAAAGAGTTCACAATGGTTTTTAAAGAGAGAAGTCAGGGCTAACATTTCTGCAAGACCAGCCTCCAGTTGCATACCACAAGATAAAGGAGCATCAGTTTTGTGAATAGTCTTTCTCAACAGAAAGATTTGGAACCAGTTTTGAGGAAAACTGCTAATATGTCAGCCATTTATCAGAGAGCCTTTTTTTTTTCTTTTTCACCCCCTTATAAGAATTTTAACCTTTCAGATGTGGAAGAAAACCATCCCTGGGATAACTGTATAGGTAGGCAGTATGTACATTTGATTGTTGTTTAACATTACCGATGGGGAAGGATTCCTAAGCTTCAAGTGGGCCTCTTCCCCTTGGTAGCATACCACAATGTCCCCTTCTGATTATGTAAAATATAATTTTTGGTACTTTGCTCAACAGAGCTTTAGATTCTGTTCCTAACTGCATTTTTTCACTTGTATTCCTTTTCCTTTATGAGGACAGTCCCTGCTTGGATTCTTGATATCTGGACTCACTCTGTTTCAAAGAAGGCTGATTTTTAGAGATTTCGGCACCTCTCTGTAATCTGCCACTTTAGGGCTGATAAATTATACCATTAAGTGTTTTCATGCACATTCTCTTTACAGCTGTCAGGCCAGACAGAGAGAACTATCTCTCTGCAGGTATTTATTATGACATGAAGTAACATAAATTTATTCTTGAAGCCATTCGCCAGAGAATAGAACCTCAATGAAATACTTAAAGGTTAATAAACACTTTTTACATTCTGTCCCTTTCGTCTGCATGTGCAAACACACACACATATGCCCCCTCTCACACACAGAGTGATGAAACTCCTTTTCTTACATTTGGAGTTCTGACCTGCACATGGTATTTTTGTAAGCTTAATTGAATTGCACATTAATGATTAATCACCAGTGCAGCTCTTTAGCAAATAAAACCTTTACCCCTTCAATTTCAATATCTCTAGGAACACCAGTTTGTGAGCCTCTGGCCAGCAGCTTAACAGATGGAAATAGCGTTCAAGAGGCACAGTAACCTCAGCTAACGTTTTGCCATTCTGTACAGTTAAAATAATTTGCTGTAGCATATGCTAATGATCTGTTTCATCTAATGAGTGAAATAATTATCCTTTTAACTTGCAAAGCACACTGAGGAAGAAAGAAATGTGAATGCATATTATTTTTAGTATTGTCCTCATAAAGTATACTAATATTAGGAAGAAAGATAAAAAATATAAGTTTGGATACTCTGTTTGCAGAGTAACAGAGTACAATGTAGTTTGGGTTTCCCTGTAATTGCAGATCTGTAAAATAGTGTGTGTTGTTATCTCTACACAGTTGAACATTAAGGTGATTAGATGAGGTCAAATACTGCAATTGTAATTTTTGGAATATGTTGCAATAGCTGGGCTTTGTTATTACTTGATTTCATGTCTTGTGTTCAGAAGCTTGTGAAGTTTAGCAACTCCTGAATATGACCATGAGCAAACCTCCTATGAAATAGATGGCTAAATCTGACTAAGTACATTCTGTAAGGTACATGTATAAGATATATGTTCTGAAAGGCCATTTTTTTATTTCAAGTTCTCTAGCAGCCTATATGTTGATGAAGTCTACTTGAAAAACTGATTATTTTAGTGGTTTCATTTTTCCTATTTTTTTTTTTTATTATGTGCATAGTATTAACCAGCTTTGTAGCTGAATATTTTATGAATGCAGATCCTGTAGAGGTATCATTTCTGAGCATAAAAAATGACCTTTAAAAACATGCTGGATTTACAAGCCTATATGCAGACTCAGAAATTCCAGGTATTTCTGGGTGCGGGTGTGGAGAGGGGTGCGGGGTGGAGAAAGTGTCTTCTGAAAGGAATTTAAGCAGTCTAGTAACTGGTGAAGAAGAGGACATCTGGTTTTGACAGAATTAATATTTATTCACAGAGCTGTTACTGGTTTAATACTAAATGTTAATTAGAGCGCCAGGAACTGATCTCCCACTAACTGCTGGAGCTGGAAACGTCATACACAGCAGCATGTCAGATAAACAGCTTGGGGCATAGGAGAGAAACAGCCAAAAGAACTTTGCATCCCATCCAGCTCCGTATCGTGTCCTGGGGTACTTTGCTGTCAGGGCATGTTCCATGCATTTTATGACCTTAGAAATATCAGAGTCACACAGTCTTTTCACTGATGATCTTTGAGATTTTATATCTGCAAAGAAGAAAATAAACCTGAAAGCATTCATATGCAACATTCTCTGTGAGAAGATTCTTTATATTCAAAGGTTTGGCTACAGCTGCAGGCTTGCTTTAAACTACTGGCTTAAGTACTGAGAGCAGTATAGCTACAGCAGAGCAGAGACCAGAAGGGCTGTAGAACTCCCAAGAGCCTGGTAAACAGAAACCTCCGTGGCCCATATTGTGTCAGAAGTTTCCTGCAGTGTGACACAGCACAACTTTTCAGCTATTGGTAAGCCATAAACTTAGCATATGGTCATAGCAATTCATTCCCCTTGGGCATTCTACCTCTAAGTATGCAGAGACTAAGGATGGTAGCATGACATCACATCTCATCAATCTCATATGGGAACTAATAGCACAGGCCTCATCTAACATACACAGAGTCCAGTCAGCAATGGGTTCTTAATGGACATTAATGAAGTCCAGCAAACCTTCACAGAATCACAGATTGGTTGAGGTTGGAAGGGACCTCTGGTCCAACCTCCCTGCTCAAGCTGGATCACCTAGACCAGGTTGCTCAGACCATGTCCAGACAGCTTTTGAATATCTCTAAGGGTGGGGACTCCACAACTATCATGGGCAATCTGTGCCCGTGCTCAGTCACTCTCACTGTAAAAATGTATTTCATGATGTTCAGCAGGTACATCCTGTGTTTCAGTGTGTGCCCATTGCCTTGGGTCCTGTCCCTGGGCACCACTGAAAAGAGCCTGGCTCTGTTGCCTTTACAGCCTTCCTTCAGGTATTTATGTATCTTGATAATATCCCCTCTGAGCTTTCATACAGTCCTTTTTCTACTTACATTCCACAAAGTATTTTTCTCCGTATGAGTCCTTGATATCAGGAGTCAGTCTGTTCCAAAGTCTTAAGAGGTATTTCTCGATGACATCTGAATGAACTACTCCTGCCTTAAAGAAACCATGCTCAACAATGCTTACTTTCACTCCAAAATGCTGCATCTCTATCCTAGGGAAAAAAAAATAAAATCCTTGACCACCCAATAATGGCATAACCATTAAACGTAAGTTGAAAGTCTGTCACATAAATGAATACTTGAGACTTTGATTCTTATCTTCAAATGTCAGTATAATTTCAAGATGTTCAAATCAGCTTCATAGCAGTGTACCTATCCTGTAAAACCACAACAGGCAATTAACTCTGAGGGGGGAAAAAAGCAGTGTCAGGTAGATTCACAGATTTCTGTGTGGTTTATATGGGACTGATGCAAAGGATGCAGCAGACGGCTGCATCTTAACCATGTTTATCAAACTAAAACTTTTGACTGCTTCAAATACTGTTGCATCATTTCAGCTTCTAGCAGGAACAGATTATTAAAGTGCCTGGGAAAAAGTAAAAGTGAGCAAAAACTTTCAATTGGATTAGAACTTTATTCTCCATTGTATGGTTAAATGGCTATGGTTAAGCGATTAAACGTTAGTGTAATAAAGGTTAGTGTGTTTTCTGGTAGCATTGTTCCCTCTATGTAATTCTGAGTTGCAATGCAATTCCTTTGGGATGAAAATGGCCTCTTTGTCTTGCTGGGCACCTGAAGAGACCTAGGCAGCTATGTTCTAAAGTGTGCAAAAGAATGGACCACATGTACATTAGCTATTAGCTCATACTATATTTCCTTGGGGCATATGCTTTCTTTATATAAGCATTCATAATGGTTTGCAACCAACTTCCTTAATCCTTGTGAAGACTTGACTTGCTGGGCTAGGCCTTAGCCTTCTCAAGGCAGTACAACACAACTGGCTTCAGTGAAGGGTGCTCAGATTAATTTTCTGAAGTTACCAACACCTTGGGTAATGTGGTTGCTGCCTGGAATTGCCCAGCTCAGATTGTTGTGGAGTATTAGAGCAAAATAAAATGGGTTGTAAATGGGCAAGTACAACAAAGTACAACTTGCCCAGGAAGCTCTGGGTTTCTGACCAGGCTGTACTGTTGATTTACTTTTATATACGCAATGGATTCACATGCCCAAAAGCTGCATGCTAGCCATTTGTCTGGGACATGAAAATTTTTCCCAGTGCAGTTTCCTGGGAGGTCTGTTCATAGTACTGGAGAATGAAATCCCAAACAAGTGACCAACATCCTCTTTTCCTTTCCCCTTTCAGGCAAAACTTCCAGAGAGAAAACAAGAGGGACAAACATACAGTCACCCTTCCTCCACACATCTGGTGTCTGTTCTTGGATTCATGCATATGTTTCTAGATACTCACCGTAAGGTATCAGAGAAAGCTTCCATGCCCCATTTGGCCAGGCTGTAGCCACCCCCTACAAAAGCCATGAGGCCTTTGGCATTAGTTAGATTGACTATTCTTCCCTCAGCTTTTTTCAGAAGTGGCAGAAGCTTGAGTGTGATTTCAATTAATCCCAGCAGACTAACATCCAGCACTGAATGGAAGTCTTCAATCCTCAACCAGTCAGTGGGTGCTACAGGTGCTGTTACTTCAGTATTGCTCACCAAGCCAAAAAGCCCTAAGAGGATTACAAAACCATTTATTTCAGTATGTGGCAATATCTTGCCCTAAAGTTTCATATGTAGCATTGGGAACCAAGCACACAGTCTACAAAAACATCAGTGAGATGAATGGAGTTGTCTGGGGTTTGCTTGTAAGATCTACTCTGTACACCTGGCAAAATTTGCTGAAGGCCTTAGGCAATGACCCTAAAAGAGTATGGGTAAAGTATTCAAGGAAAACTATTTCAGCTGGAGTTATGGGCCACCATACTGGGCTTTATTATCCAGATCTGCTCAAGCACATGGGCTCCTAATATACATTTACATTCTTGTGAAAATCAAACAGTCTACATAAAAGTGGAGAGACTGTCTTTTCTGGGTTGGGGTCTAAAGGTCTAAACCAGATGTGCAGAATTTGTCAATGCTTCTAAAAATATTAGCTTAACCCTGTGTATTGATAATACTGCTTTATTACCTTATAAATTACTTGAGGAACTTTAGATAAATAGTGACACCTCCAAGAGTTTGCTAAAGACAACCTGTGCCTGAAGGGAAAGTCCGAAAGTCCAGCACTCAGCCTCCATAAAGAGTTTCTCAGACCGAGGCAACAGCATTAGCAGTGGTTACCCTGACCAAGAACGTGTGACTTTCCACAAGCTGGAAGCACAGGCCTGCCAGAGGAGGTGAGTACTAATAATTAAGAATGGTCTGGAACTGTCATGATGAGGCCAACAAGCTTTCAGGAGAAAGTCCTACTGGTAGAAGATATGTGTTTTGCTGTTTTAGCTAGTTAATTAATTAACAAGCCTACTGAATGTTTGGTATAACTGTTTGTTACAGCTGATAGTTGCAATGTTGTGATCCCCTTTGGCGGCCCTTAACAATGTCTAGTCTGAGCTATCAGTACTGAGAAAGAAACATGTATTGCTACAGTTGAATATATTTACCACACAGATCTTTTTATCACTCTTTGCCAAAAACAACATTTGAATCTTATTTTTTAATTCCACTTATAGGTATCCAAAGGCAAACTCTTCCTCTCTTAGCCAAGTGCTTAGACATGTATGATAGCAGTAGTGAGAGCTACCTATGTAACAACTTTAAGAAAACTGGCTGAAATGGCAAGTGTTTAACTGTTACAGTCAGTGCAATTGTTGTGTGCATTGCAAAAATTGAACTTAATTCAGCCATGCAAAGACACTCTTCTGCTTACAAAAGGAGGGTTGAAAAAGCCCTGCACTATCCATTTTTAATTGGGTGGGCTGATTCTTTGGTCAAGAAAGTTCTTTCTGGTACCATTTAGCACCTTCCTCCCACTGAGATTCTTCAATTGCACCAAAAAGAATCTGAAAAACACACCTTGGAATGATCTGGTTTTAAGAGACTGAGCAACTAGATTTTTAGGGACCCTGTTGGTGAAAGCAAGGGGAAGCCCAAAAGCATTGCTGGAGAGAATCACTTTGAACTGAGAAATGACAGAAGTGAAGAGTGAATGTGTTTCGTTTCATCAGTAAGATGAAAAATGCCACTGTGGAGAGCGGAGAGGCACCAAAACTTTTAGCTAGACCGGGTTTGGTTGTATTCAATAATTTTTCTGGGAAATTACCTTGCCACTTACCGTTGCCAGCCGTCTCTTCGGTCACAAATACCACAGCTCTGGCAATGCTGTTGGAGTCAGCTAAATTCAGGTTCACTGTCTTCAGTGAGAGTGAGGAGCAGGACCGTAGGTCTTGGCCTCCTTTTTCTGTGGCACATGCAGCAATGACATAAAATCCTCTTTTGTCAAGAGATTTAGCCAGTGAGTTTCCAAGTCCAGTGTCACAGCCTGTTATGAAGACATGCTTTCCGTTCAGGTTTCTCACTCTGTGACTGTCTCTGATGAGCCAGTAAATTATAAGAGAAAGTATGGAAGCCAAAACTGTGATGTGCAGTGAATCTGAAAATGAGAGCTACAAGCAAATAAGTTAATGATCTAGAAATGCAATGAAGCACATGTGCTCAGCCAACCCCCCAACTTCCTCAGACACAATTCCCATAAGGGGCTTTTGTTTCTGGTTGCAGCCCTTCCAGCTCACTGCAAGTTACAGGAAAGCAGGGGTAGAAGCTTTGGCACAATGTGATCAGAACCCATGAATAATACATGCCTTGGCAAAACGTTCCCTATCCTCTTTTTTGATAATTTCCACTGTTTTCAAGCTTTGCTGACCAATCTTTCTAGTCAGCCCTGTCCTTTCAAAATGTTTCAGACTGAGAGGAATGACTGCGACAGTTCTCACAGTAGCATCTGGGGTTCTTTGTGGACACTGGTGATTATTTGTGCTAATACTGGAGAGAGGAATTCTTCTGGGAAGAAGGACTATTCTTTTTGCCTGTGTGATGCCACCCAGGCTGCTCTTCTAATCTGTATCACGGAAGCGAAGTGACCCCAAGAACAACCAGAAAAGCCTAAGCTGTAGTGGTGGGTCTGATGACTAGTTTGTTGTGTGACTTATGTTGTGTGATGGTGAGCAGACTGCTTTCTGCCCCTTAGATAAGGTAGACTTTGGGGTAGTGCCTGAGTCTTCTGTCTCCTTCCTCATTGCCTGTTTAGCACTGATACACAGCACAGCAAAATATATTATATAGGAAGTATGTTTGTATAAAGAAATGGGGAAATGCATGGAGATGTTGCCCTCCAATAAAAAAAAAAGGACTGAGGGAATACAAGGTTTCCTAACTCTGGCAGGGAGGATACTGTTTGAGTATTACAAAAATTTTTTATAAATGTAGAATACAGTTCTTGCCATCTAAAATCTTCATGATTGATTACTGCTTTTCTTGCCATCTAAAATCTTCATGATTGATTACTGCTTTTCTGTTTGTTTTTTTGGTTTGTGCAAGAATTAAACCAAAATAATTCATTGAAACCAGTATTTATGGGAAGGCTGGTAAGCATTTTCCAGACATCTTGATAAGGAGAAACTTCTTTACAGGTGCTAAGCAGTCACCTAGGCTCTAGTTACCTACATACATGTAGAGGTGCAGACATCTGGCCTTTAAAATGTGATTGTATTCAAAGGATGAAGTGATACATTAAAAAAAAGGATTTTTTTATTATTTTTACATCCCAAAAGTACTCAAAGAGGAAGGGGTCCTTCTTCTCTAACTCATAGCTCTCCGAAGTTAAGCACCGGTAACAAGTGGTGTTCCCCAGGGCTCAATATTGGGGCCAACCTTGTTTAATGTCTTCATCAATGATCTGGATGAGGGGATCGAGTGTGCCCTCAGTAAGTTTGCAGATGACNGTTAGACCAGATGATCTCAGAGGTCTTTTCCAACTTTAATGATTCTATGATTCTAATCATTTGGCTGACTTTTGTGTAACGTCCTTTCTACCTTAAGACATGGATATTAAAGGCAGCCTGATTGCTCAAGCCCATCTGGCATTCTTGTTCCCACTGAGTTCATGGAATGATTTGGATTTGTTCTGATTCTAAATTTTGCTGTCACCTCACCAAGTAGGAATGTAAGGAATCTCAGAATTTGATAGTGAAATAATGTTGGACTCTCACTAAATAATTAAATCAGTCACATAGCTGATAAATGATAAGAAGTGACAACATTCACTGCCACTTAATGATCTTATAGTTGGCTTCCTCAGTAGTCAGCAATATGGACTCCTGAGCTACTGGTTAACGCTCTCTGATTTTACAGTGTTAAGCAAATATATACAGATAAGAGTTTGCTTCTCCTTCCACTGCAATTTACAGGGAGGATCCCACTGAATTTTTGGGGTGTTAGATTGGTGTCTGGGCTGCAGTGGTTATTTTAGCAGCTTATCTCACTGTTGTTTTGAGGCTGATGTAATTGGCCCTCTAGTTCAGGTACTTCACTTAGATACTTGTTTTTTTTGCTGTGAACGTCCCTGTTAAGTCTGTCAAGGATTGCAGTGTTCCTGAGTGTGTGCACTTTGGAATCATCTTTGTAATGTTTCACTGAGTTGGTGATATTTATTTTCTGAGAGGACTCACAGAGTGTGCCCTGAGAAAGGGCCATTAAAACTGTGAAAGACCTCAGGCTAATTCAGGTTTCTTTGCTGTAAAATAAAGTCTGAAAACAGGGTGTTGCAGCAGCCGATCATAGATACCCCCAGTCCTTTTGCAACAACATGCCAGGCAATGACATTTCCTTTGACTGCTGATTTAGAATTTGGACCTGAGCTAGACACAAAGAGAGAGAGGACTTGCTACCTGCAGGCTCTCATAACCCCATGACAATAAATCTCAGCAAGCTAGTGCTGTGATATATCATTTTAGGACTCAAACCACCTTTTCCCAATACAAAATAAAATTAAATAATTAGAGATTTGGGGAAAAGATTAACCTAATTGGAAACAGGAGCTGAAAATCACATCTTCCTTCCTTCCTTGACTGTGCTGTAGGGAGGAAGCAGTGGACAGTGAGCTTGCACTACTGGAAAGAAGGTTAAATTTGAAACAGGACTCTGTGGAGAAGTCCTGGAGTGTCTGGCCAGGATGCCTACTTGGCTCCTGTTAGAGAAACACCTGGGACTGCCCTGGTTAGTGTTAGTCCCTGTGTTTCAGTAGCAGTAATTGGCACAGAAGTGCTGTAAGACAAGGGGCTCTAAGGGGTGACAGCTGAGAGGGAAGCGTTGTGTGGAGCCTCCGCTGTTCCTCTCTCCCCTGTCGGCCCTGCACTGGTGTTCCTAAGCCTGTAACCCCTAACTGCCTAGTTCTCCTCGAGTACCAGTGCTCCTTCTTGATAACACATGGACATTCAGTGCTGAGCACCATGGCAGGTTTTACTCTGCTGGAGCTTTCTGCCAGTATTTATTCTGCTAGATGATGCCATTGGTGCAGGAAGGAGTCTGGGGTCAGAATCAAAGGAAATGGTCTCAGTTAAAGCTTTTTTTCCAAGAAAATTGTCTCGTTCTGTGGATGTACAATTTATGCAAAATATTTCTTGTCTGATAACTGTGGAGCACTAAAAAAGCCACTTGTCTTCCAGGGGCATATCGATTTTGAAATAGCTGCCTGGAGTGGCAAAAGTGTGCTTCCAGAGAAAATGTCAGCATGATATGTCAAGAGTATTGACATATCTTCATAAATATTGAATTCTGATTGCTAATGTAGCCAGTAAATAGCTAAAGGCAAATTCTACTTTCCATTAAAACTTTGATATTTGCCTGGCAAATTGAGAACTCTTGGGATAGACCTTGGCTTCTTATGCCTAGACAAGTGCCATTATAAAAGTAATTTATTTTAGAGAAAAGCAGCATGACAATACCGAGAGCCCTTTAAGATCCTTAGACTACTACAAAATACATCTCTCTGCTTCACTGCATTAAAGGAAACTAAAGCAAATAGACCACACTGAAGGGGGGGTTACTATTTTACTCCCACAGCAAGTTTGTGCTGGTAGTCGTGCCAAAGAACCTTGGGTTGGAGTGAGGTTTGGGGTCTGGGTGTGTTTTGGATTCCTTCATCTGCCACCGTGCTGGCAGTGCATGAGTCAATGCTCTGCATTGGGTTAGAGTGACCTGCCAGGCATGCTGAGGAAGAACTGCTGAGGGGAAATTTAGGGACTGGGGTTCTTCAGAAACAGCACTCAGTAGAAGGTTTAGATGTACCAGAGAGTGCTCTGATGGGTCACCCAACAGCTCTCCAGAGCCTAGAAAGTACAAACTTTAATAATTGGTCCTCCTGCCAGAGCTACAAAAACCCCGGTTTTCCGTTAACAAATTGAACAAATATGAAGGCACAAACACATCACATCTCCCACTCTTAGGAGAGTTATTCCTGCACATGCATGGGTTTTCACTTTTGTTTCATGGAAAAGGAGTGCTTTTTGGTATGCTGTGTAAAAATATCAGTGTGATAATTCAGTTTGGTGGTCAACAAATAACTTAAGATCTTCACTAATATATCACCTTTAAAGAAAGAAATCTCCAAACTGCCCTACTCAGCATTTTGCAGGAAGATGAATATAGTCTGGTACAATGGGGGCTGATTTCTCAGCATGATTCTATCTTTGCTTGTATGGCTTGCTGCCGCAGTCCATGTTTCTGGCAAGATGGGAAAGAATATGTTCACACCGATATGGTGAAGATTCAGTCCAACTTTATTACGCTACAAGCCCGATTTATAAACTCTTAAAGCAACACACGCGCTGTTCACACGCTACACTAACACTTTCTATTGGCTGTTAAGCTAAGTCCACGCTTAAGCTCATCTTCTAATTGGCTTCCATAAAATCTTCCTCCCGGATACACTTCCTGCTTAAACACCACAACTTCTGCCACGTCTTACTTGTTTAATGTTTTTGACCTTCGCTCGTTCCTCCTTTGAGACCTTGAAAGATATGTTACTTTATTTTCTCATAGTCATTTAATATAGCCAGGGTCCCAACAGCTTGCACTTCAGATTTTTACCACAGCATCGGTAAAAGACCCAGGAAAATAAAACCCAGTAAACTCTTAGGTGACTGACCCAGTAATTCAAAATAAAGGACTAGAGAAACATTGCAGATGTTGGGAAGAACGTTTCTGAGTTAGAATTTTATTCAGACCCTGTAGATGCTTAGATAAGCAACAATTGTTAAAATCATTCTAGAAAGGAAGGGACTGCATGTTCTCTTGTCTGTGCACTCAAAACCAAGTGCTTACTGTATTCTCATAGCTATTCTGTGAATGCTTGTAATGGGTACTGCTCACTATAACAATAGACATGAGTTCTGGTTTTGTGCCGGTACTCACATTCTGGGGAGACGTCTGCAAGCTCATTCTTACTCCTCCAGGTGCTCACGAGTTGCCTTTGCCAGTTATTTCCAGTGTCAGAACATAGAAATTGCTCAAGTCAAACTCATAAGCTTGTGCACCAAGCTGCGTGATGATAGTTTCCAGAAAAATCTCATTGTAAATTCTGTGTCTGGTGGTGCTTTCTGATCACTGTACGTCGGCTGACAAGCACAGTGTCTCTCGCTGCTGTTGATAATGACTCGTGCTGTGATGCTTCTACCTTAGGGACTTACTTGGTATTAATCTTCTGTATATACTTCATGCCTGCCTATCCTACCTATGTTGTATAAGCATTGCTGCCTATATATAGTAATCTACAGAGCCTGGGGAACTGTCAAGACTCATTAGGGAGAGCTAATCTACTCAGCTGGGAAGGACTGATCTGTGCTTCATCTTGAAACCATCAGGAATCTTTCCATTGATTTAACAGGGCTTGGTTCAGACCTCCACCTTTTCTCTTGCATGTGAAGGAGTCATTGATATGACTTAATCTTTTAAGATACATCCTTGTGTGTGAAAACTTTCAGGGATGATATAATTTTTTCTAGTCTAGGGGCAGCATTTTGCACAAATAATTGCCTGAGTAACTAAGCAATGTTTTTCAAAAAAAAAGCTCAAATTCTACAAACCATGCAAACAGAAGCTCTACAGTTTGCATGGGAAAAGACTCTAACATATGATTTCTAGGCTGCTTTTTTGTTTGCTACCTGGCCCAGAGTCTGCTGGGCACTTCTGATCCAGCTCTGAGTGCTATTGTGTAAACTTGTAAGCAGAACTCCTTTTTCCCATTCTTCATGCCTCCCCATTCACAGCACCATGCAGTGCTACAGGAAGTGAGGAGCCTTGGGCAAATACTTTCCCAACAGCAGAATGAATGAATAAGCTTTTTACAAAAATTGATTTGAAAATAACGGAATGAGAAGGAAATTAAAACTGGGGAAACCAAGAAAGGTGATAAGATGGAGCTGGAAGTGACTTGGCCCTGTTCAGTTGAGCGGACCATGGCAGCCCATCCCAGACCGGCTGGTGACCCCTGTCCGGCTGCTCTGTACCAGGAGCTGCAGAGTTGTTTGTTCATCCTCGTCTTGGTGGGCAGCTCTTCACCCTCCAGTTTCCCTGCTCATTTTGGCTTGGGCCTGGAAATTCTTGCTTCTTTTGCCACTCTGCCACACCAGCCTGAGCTGTGGTGTTGGTTGTTACTGCACTTTCAGCCCTCTCAGGGCAGTCAGGAGATGTGTGCAGCTCGCTGGAGACTTGGGATTCAACAGATGGCTGGCAGAGACTTCCTCTCTAGCCTGGCAGACATGCCTGCTGGGCCTACCTAGTCCTGTCTGGCCTGATTCAAACAACAGGCTCTACAGCATGGTTGAAATGATCACAAAACAGCACTCCACCAGCAGGCAAAGCCCGTCACAGGAATATAGCAGTGAGAAGTAATACACTGAGCAGCTGGTATTTTTCCTGCATTTCTAATTTAAATAATAGAGTCATAGAATCATGGAATTGTTAAGGTTGGAAAAGACCTCTGAGATCATCTACTCCAACCATCACCCCCCCTCAAAAAACCAAAACAAAACAAAAACCACCAAACCCACAAAACGAACAACAAACAAACAAAAAAACAACAAAAACCCAAACCACCATGCCTGCTAGACCATGTCTTGAAGTACCACATCTAGACGTTTTTTGAACACCTCCAGGGATGGTGACTCCACCACCTCCCTGNTGACACTTGGCCTTGTTGAACCTCATACAGTTGGCCTTGGCCCATCGATACAGCCTGAATAATATTTTAAATATTATATAATTAATATTATTCAAAATTAATAACATTATCAATAATACATTAATATATTTAATATAATATTTTTACAGCTAGTTGCCCTGTCCCAAATTCTGTTTGTATTTCCCTTTAAATGTTAACCTTCACAGTGCTACTGTCTTGCAGCAGCTGACAGTATACTTGTGGTCTGACAGGGACTGAATTACACCAGCCAAACTGTAATTTGTAAAGATAAAGATCAGAATAGGTGGTGTCATTCCATGCTATCTTTTTTTTTTCACTAATCACGTTTGGCTGAATAATCTTGGGGGGCAGGAAAGCTTTAGCTTCTAGAAAGCCTCTGTGCGAAGTGACACCAGGGCTGTCTGCTAAGTTCAGAGGACAAGAGTCACATCCTGAGGGCCTGATGCTGCCTGCTCTGCAGGAGCCAAGAATATCACTGATCGCTTGCCTGGAAAGCTAACAGCTCATGCAGATTGGAACAAGGAAGCTACTAGCTCACCAGACAGCCACAAAGCAGCCTTTGGATTAAATGTTAAATGAGAAAACTTGGGTTTCTGTCACTTTTTTTGACAGAAATTTGTCTTTAAATAAAATGTGCTACAGCAATGCCATCAATACCTCAGTTACAGTAGCTAGTTGAGAAGTATTCACCTCAAACCCGCTCTAGAAGGAGTAACTTACTGTCNGACTGGGGTTAAACCACAATGCTTATTCAAGTAACTGAGATATAAATCAAATGACCCCGCTAAAGCCTAAGCATCAGCTGCACTGAGAAAAGTACAATTGATGTTTTGCAAGCTCCATAGAAACTAAAATGAAAACCAGCACTATTTGTATAGCCACCAGGTAACTTACTCTTTAGCCTGATCATGTCACAGCAAATTCACCAGCATGAGGAAAGCATTTCTTTCATCTCTGAGTAGTTTCCATGGCAGTGGGAAATGGCTTCCTGAGCAATGCACAGTTACAGACTCGACATGAGGTCTCTGCATTTCTCAAGCACTTTGCTATGATTAATTCCAGTGAAGCCATGTCTTAACAGGCACTTGTGTCAGGAATTGAACAAGAGCAGCACCTCTCCACAGGAGTTACTCAACGATCTCACAAAGCACAGGGCTATTATTTTTATGCCAAGAAATAGCTCCCAGACTTGAAGTCTTGCAAGCTCAGAATTTTTTTTTCTTTTAATTAAAATACCCTTAGCTCTTCACTGCCTTAATTGCAGGTATTGGGCACCTGTAATTGGATCCACAGTCTATGTTTGTAGCTATGGATCCCTTACAACAGAGGGCTGGAGCTGGACTGGACTTTATTGATCCTCAAGATTTAGCACACTGACCAGGAAAATGCATCACCTAAACCTTGCAAAGTCCTGTGAGTAGGAAGGGGTGTGAACCCCAACCAGCTCAACAACTTGCACACTTTATTTTGCTCTCTCTTCAGTTAGAACTGTACCAAGGAAAGGCAACCACAGTTTCCTTGGTCTCAAAAACTGAATAGGGGTGACTGCTAAAAAAAGCAGTATCAGGAAGTGGATTTTCTGCCCTCCTTCCTAGTTTGTAATGCAAACTTTCACTTCTCCCAGAGGATGGCCCTGTCTCCATTCCCTCCTCTGCCTGAGATGACTCAGTTCTTCCTGCTGTAGGGACTTAAAGGCACATGCCCTATTTTCCTGGGTTATTTTGCCTTATGGATCTTTGTGAAAACTTTGTGAAAGCCTTAAAGAATTCTCAAACTGAGCACCTTAAAGGAAAATGAAATAATATGATTTTTTTAATAGTAGCAGATATTGGAGAAATACATGTATTTATTATGTTTATAAGGAATGCATATGTATTTCACATACAGTTTGTATCATGCCAATATAAAAGACAGATCTTACAGAACCAGCCTTGTCTGTGATGGGGGATATATTGGCAAATATTTATTTTGCATGGGAAACTGCAAGCTCTACTCTGCTCCGCAGCAGTACGAAGTCTTGTATAACTGCTGGCATTCTTGAGAGGGGATTCCAAAACAGCTTAGCATCCTGCCCAACAACATAATGGGCACGCGGATGGAGGCTTGTTAGGGCATGCTCCATGCACTGAACAACTGGTGAAATGTCCTTGTTAAGACAGATCTTGGACAGCTTTTGTTTCTTTGCTGCATCTGTAAAGCTCAAAAGAAGATCATTTAGTGACAGCCAGGCAAGGTGACTTTTAACTCTTCCCCCCACACTGATGTGTGCAATTTCACTAAGGGATCGGTATTTCTTCTTTCTCCCTACGCAAGAATTTGTAGCAGTTTCTGAGGACCAAGTCCCCATCCATAATGACCTGGTGATGTAGCTGACCCCAAGAACAGTCTAGTTACCCTTAATTGTGGAACAGTTATGGCAAAACCGGACCTGTATGGTCTGAGAACAGGCAATCAGCATTGACAGTAGCTCAGAATAAACACAACTATATAAGAGGCAAAGGGAAACAGAAATGTTGTAGTTGTAGATTAGTCTCTTGTAGTAAGCAAATTACTTTGTGGAAAGTTGTGAAACAAAATGCAAAGAAGAAATCTGAGGGACAAGAAAGTCCAAGGATCAAAAGACAAGCAGCCCCTGTTCAAGCAGGCTTAGCAAGTGTCTGTCAGAGAGGTCCTGAATGGCCTCATCACCACTGGGGCTAGTAGAAGCAAAGGGAATTGATCCCTATTTGATTACTAAATAAATAAACAATAACGACAGGAAAACATATTGAGCACATTGATTACATCATCAGATAAAAGTTTTTCTGTTTGGGAGTTTGCTCAAAAGCTTCATGCCAACATGAATAATTAATCTTTAACTGAGATTTGAGTAACGCTTCCCAGAACAAGTCTTTTGTGCAGATAGTCATATTGTGATGCAGATGTATTTGAAGAGTAACTTTTCACATCACAGTCCTTCCAAAGGGTCAGAATGATTAGAAGATACAATGCTACTTTGCAAGGCTTTCTCAGCGAGAAATGCACTGCTTCATTTGAGACACATATCTGGAAATTGCCTTACCTTTCTGAAAATACTCCTCTCCATATTGCTCTTTAATATCAGGGGGAAGCTTATTCCAGATAGCCTCCTTCTCTTTCATAATCTTTGCTGGATTTGATAATGCTGTTTTGAACAGTCCAGGTTGGATGCAACAAACCTTAACTCCAAAAGCTTTCATATCTCTCCTGCAAAGACAGCCCAATGATTTAATCACATGAGACATTGTTATTAATACTGTGGGATTTTTTTCTGTACTAACACTTTTATTTCTGTCTTTACATGACACACCAGTACACGAATACTGTGAGGTTTGTTCATGGTTGTGAACTTTCAGCCTGTTATCCCTAAATGACAGAGGGATGAACGACCTTACCTGCTTCACTGAGTGAGAATGTGCACGGGCAGTGACTATGCAGTAGCTGGCATAGTATATTTCACATCCTAGTTCACCTTGCAGTAGCTCATTATTTACCTGACTTGCCTGTAAGACTGGCCGGCTGTCTAAATGCAAGTATGTAGAGCGGTTTTACACATCTTAGGAAATCCCTCTCAACCTCTGGCTGATGTTCCAGATTGGTACAGTTCCTTCTGGCCCCATCTTGTATGTGTCATCCCTGTGTGAGTGTCCCAGTATCTAAAACGGCACTCTCTGTTTAGGCACACAAATCACTCCCTGTCTGTGCTACCAGAAGAAGCTATGGTGGTCCCCAGGATTAATTTGCTATGTTCTCTAGATCTCTTTAATGATAGGTATAGAGAAGATATTCTGGACAACAAAGCTTAGACAAAAGTTACTATAGCGCAATAACTCACAGTATGTATTTTTTCTGGACGGGCGGCTGCTGGAAGTTGCTAGGCACATTTTTCAATTAGGAGAATTAGGTTCATATTGCAAAGACATCTCAGTTCCCTTGAGTGGCGCTTCATCTGCAATAAGGCCTCTGTGCACACTAAGGTAGGTTAATTGTGAATCTATAAGAGTACCAACTACGCTGCAATAATACTTGAGGCCAGTTTGTGTGCTCAACAGGCTTTGTGCCATTTCAAAAGTGGCATAATCTGTGTTGAGCAAAAGAACTTTTAAGAAGAATTAGTCCAAAGCATCTAATGTTTTTCAATTTTATACCAAGCGCCAGCATTGTAAATCAGCTCCTATTCTGCATGTGCCAGTTTTTAGTTAGTATATGAGCCTTAGGAAAAAAAAAACAGAGTGATCTTTAGTGAGTGTTATACCTTAAGCTGTCATTAAATCCTTCTACCCCAAACTTTGAAGGAAAATAGCCTCCACCACTGAATGCTAGGCGACCTCCAATACTGGATACATTTACTATCCTTCCCTTTGCTTTTTTTATCAAGGGAAGCATATTTATTGTAACATTTATGAGTCCAATTAAATTAACTTCAATTGGTTCTCTGAAGTGCTCAATATCCAACCAGTCTGTAGGAACTGATGGCCCCATAATCCCAGCGTTATTGACAAGGCCCCAGAGACCTGTAGAAGGAAAAAAAAAAGAAAGTCAGGAACCAATTTTTCACCTTATGTATCAGATTAATTGAACTGGGTGAGACTTCCCAGAAAATCAGTGAGGGAACAAGAGGGCAATGAAGATTTGGAGGAATTGCTTGAGAATGTCCTGCAGTATTCAGCTTTATTCTCAGTGTCCAGGTTTCATCACCATGCTTTTCAGCACCCTTTGTGTAGTCTTCCCCCTGCTACAGCATTTTGGGCAGGGGGTGGTGTTGGCTTTTTGTGGCAGGAGGGGCAGTAGAGGAAGGCCAGGTATGGCAAAGAGCAACTATATTAGGTGACAGGAAACGTGTAAGAAATAGACCTGGTCCTTGGTACAGGTAGAGTGTCCTGAGACACAGGTAAGTGTGCCCTGGTTCTGAGATGGTGAGCTGCCAGGACAATAAAGAACAGCTTTTGATAACAAAAAAAATTTAAAAATCCTTCTCAAAGGTTTGAAAACAAGATGGGAACTGTGTGACAAGAAAGGCTTTCACTATTCTTTTTCCCTGCACAGACATTTTTCTTGTAGCAGAGAACCTATGCCTCACATTGACTGACATGCCCCAACTGGAAATGGGAAGGACTTTTTTTTTAAATGAACACCCAGCTCCAAAAAATGAGGTGGAGGCAGGGAAAAAACACTAGATTGGTTTGAAAAACATTTCTGAGCCTTCAGAAGTGGGAAGGGAAAATACAAAAATGTAAACCCAGTTCTTCTCTTATATCAGGTGTCAGAGTTGTGTGAATGAATACTTTTGCTGGTCTGAACTTACTCATAGGTTTTTTTTTTTCCAAAAAAATCACTTTTGGCCTGAAACCAAACACAGTTTCAAATGAAAGCTATTTGGCAAGTTATAAGCAATTTTATGAAGGTCAAATGGAGATTGGAATTTAGCATTAAGTATAATTGGTACTATGGCACATCATAATAGACCGGATTTAAGACTCCAAGTTAGTAGAATCCAGCCCATTGGATCTTGAGCCTTTGTAACTCTACTGCAATACCACTCCTACTAAAATCAATTAGCATCAATAACCGCAGCAGCATCTTGTCTTGCACACCTTATTGGGTCAGAGATAAGGGATTTTTCTATTTTCAGATGGTCTGCAAGCAAAATTCTGAAATAGTTATATTTGGATTTATTCAATAGAGTTCATAGGTAATTTTTGCTTTTGATAGAATGAGTGATTACTTACAAGTCATTTATTACATGTATTCAATTTTTAAAATTAAAACTCTTTAAGCCTGTTAAGCAGAATTTATTTAATTTGTTCCCTAGATGGGTAACACAGCATGGGAAGTGCTGAGCACTTGTGCCATAAGCCAGATACACAGGTGAGTGCAAACAGTCCCAGCAAAGGTTCCAGGAACTGGATTCCTGTTCTGACAACGATGTATTGATAAGCCTGACTTTTTGAGCCCGTTCCCAAATATTTGCCTACCACTAACTAGATGTATAAAGCATCCCTCTAGCGAGATCTTCTTCTGTGTTTCTGGAAAGTGACAAGGCGTCCACACACACTTGTCAAACATCCATTAAAATAAGCTGTGAAAGTAGCATAGTATTTTTAGGAAAACTCTATTCCTTTTTTTTTTTTTTTATGACAGATATCCTGGCACTCACCTTCTGACTGAACTTCTGCTTTGACCCATGCAGCCACTTTCTTAACACTGTCTGAATCTCTCACATCTAACAACACTGTCTGAAGCTGCTTTGAGGTCACAGCTTTTAGCTCTTTGGCTCCTGTTTCAGTCAGACAGCTGGCAAAAACACGGAATCCCTTTTTATCAAAAATCTTTGCTGCCATATTTCCAAATCCTGTGTCACATCCAGTGATGAATATATATTTTCCGTTGAGATTTGTAACCGTCATCCTGTCTTTTGCCCGCCAACACCACCACAGAGAGATGATGCCAAGAAAGAGTAATACGCAGAAAAACATTTTTACTGAATTCTTTTCGACACGTCCTCCTGAAATGAAAAAAAGAAAAAAAAGCTGCTAGTTTTTAAGGGACTGTTAGTTGGCTGGATGTTTTTCTTTTTTTCTTGAGTTGGCTAACTGCAACTGTTCAGAGAATCAGGCACAATTCAGAGCAGTGGCCTCCTTATGCTAAAACAAACAAACAAACAAAAATCCTTCCTTGAGCAGAAATGAGAACTGGAGATATATTGCAATAATGTTACAAAGAATAATGCATATTAGGTTATCTGCTGCCAGGTCAGTAAGCTCCCATTGAGCATATCTGGGAGAAACGCTTACTAGAAAAGAGTAGCAAAAATGAAATATTTGCATGGAAACCAATAGGAATATCTGGACTTAGTGTCAGTTCATAGAAAATTAAAGAGTAAGACTGGGGGCAGCTAGCAACAAAAAGTCAAGCAAGATCAGCAGGGCCCAGAACCTTTCTCATTATTGTGGATACTTAAGCAATGCTAGCCACAAAAAATATTTACTTTATTTTACTAAAACCTTTTCTTGTCAGTGCCAGACTCTCAAGAAAGAGGGTAGCAAGTACTGCCACTTTGCCTCTCAGGAAATAAATTCCCACCAGCTAGGCTGTGGGAGTGTGCATGTGGTCCCTGAGCACAGGAAGGAGGGTGCAAGGTTAGAGAACTTCACCTGCCAGAGTGAAGCTCAGGCAGTGTGACATCAATATTGCAAAATATGTTTGGGAAGAGCCTGCATATCTGGGATTATACTCCAGTTGATTTAATAGTGATTTATAAGAAGCTATTGATGATGGATGAAATTCTGCTTAGAGAAAACAATTCAGTTATACTTCTTCAAGACCACTCATGGCCTGGAAAACAGGAGATGCCTAATACAATTGACTAAAAAAATAATTCCGAATAGACATAAAGGAGTACAGATCTTTTTAGAGATTGCTTACAGACAATCCATTTCTGCAGGGCAAGATGCAATGAAGTTGCATTTACTATGGCCAAATTCTCCTCTGGCAAAACTTAATTTAAAAGGAAATTGCAAACACCTGACATGTTTTTAAGCATCATAATAGGAACAGGAACACTGCTTTTATTTTCTGCATGTAGGACAGCTTTCTGCTCTGACATGGGAGGTTCAATATATCTCCATTTTTACTGCAAGCCCTGTGGCTGCTCATGATACTTGTTTACATAAATATGCTCTATGTATGCTTACATACATAAGCTGCTGTTGAAATGCAGCTTCTTGTGCTGGCTGGAAGTTACCCAAGGTGTTGCTAAATTTGCAATGCAGAGATGCTAGTTGTTGTTGCTTAACTTCCTCTGCAGCATTGGTAGTGCAGAAAGTACGAAGAAGTGATTAGGCAACTGCCTTCCCCGTGTAGTATTTCATGGTTCCTTTGTTAAGACTAGGAATTTTTTCTCTTGGCATATGTACGCACGCATAGCAGACTCAGCACAGTGGATGGCTTTTCTTCTCCTGTGACCCTTATTAAAATTGCCATTCTCTTCATAATATCCCTTGTTCTGCTTCGAGTTGCCGTGTTCCTTCTCAGCCTTCCATCACCTGCAGAACAGTCCGGGCAGTCCCTAGCTGTTACACATCAGAGCCAGGGCCAGGCTTGCTCCTGGAGGCTGCGTGGAGATTTGTCCTCCTTGGCCCAGAGGCACCATTTCCCTGCCACTCCTGCCCTTCCACACCTACCTGCTCCTGGACTTCAGCCATGCTGGATAGCTGCACCTCACAGGTCCTAAAGCCTGTGTAGGGTCCGGCCATGGCAGCAAACTGGGGGGCCCAGGGACAGAGAAGGTTTGAGAAGAGCCCCCCCTAGAGAAGAAGGAGACAGAACTGTGTTTCATCACGCCCTACTTCAACTATAAAGTAGATATAAAGTATAACTAGTAAATTAACATAAATAAAGCAGTGTTTTGACGTGATCTGTAATCTGGTTAAGAAATAAAAGCCAATTTAGCTAGACTGAGGGAAAAGGCTTGCCTAGGCCTGCTTTTGCCATGGCAACAGGCACATCTCCAAACATGGAACTTGGATGATCAGGGTTAACTTGTGGTCCCTGTGATCTTTAATCAATGGGTCGCTGGGTGTCCTGGTTTCAACTTAGTTCATTTTCCTCCTAGTTGCTGCTATAGTGCTGTGTTTTGGACTTAGTATGAGAACAATGCTGATAACACGCTGATGGTTTAGTTGTTGCTCAGTAGCGTTTGGTCTAGTCAAGGACTTTTCAGCTTCCCATGCTCTGCCAGGGGCACAAGAAGCTGGGAGGGGGAACGCAGGCAGGACAGCTGACCCAAACTGGCCACAGGGCTATTCCATACCATATGGTGTCACGCTCAGTATAGAAACTGGGGGAGTTGGCCGGGGGGCAGTGATCGCTGCTCGGGGCTGGGCTGGGCATCGGTTGGCGGGTGGTGAGCAATTGCATTGTGCATCACTTGCTTTGTATATTCTTTTATCATCTTTTTTTTTTTTTTCTCTTTCTCTCCTGTCCTAGTAAACTGTCTTTTTCTCAACCCACGGGTTTTAGTTTTTTCGGTTCTCTCCCCCCTCCCCCTGGGGCAGGGGGAGGGTGAGCAAGCGGCTGTGTGGTGCTTGGTTGCCGATTGGGGTTAAACCACAACAGTGGGACTTCTTTATATCAAATTAATAAAGTGCTGAAATTACAAAATTTTCAGTTAGAGTGCTTTGCACAGGCTGTGTTTCCAAATCCAGCCTGCCAGAGAGACTGACAGGTCCAGTGCCTGCCCACAGTGGCCCAATTAACCTCCAATTTTTTATAGGGGCCATAAACCAAAAAAGAACAAAAGCCAAAGGGGTCACCAAGAAAAAAAAATGTATTTTTTGCTCTAGTTACCAGGGTGAAGAGTGATAAGAGGCACTCAGTCAGAAGCCCCAAAGGCATTGGAGTGGTGGCATTTGGGAGTGGTTGGGAAAGCGGAAGGGCAGGGGACAGGCAGGGTCATGTGGACATGCCACCTTCTGAAAGGAACAGGTGAGGTGACCGAGGGTCCAGTTACCCAGAGGGTGGGGCAGGCACTCTCAGAGATGTCTTTTTGAAAGAATTTTTTTATTTTAATAGGTTGAGTCAGTTAATTTTGATATAAAAGTTATAGTTTGCATTTAAAATTTACAGCGTTGTTTTTGTTTGGTTTGGTTTGTTTTTTAGAAGTGTTGTTACGATCTCTGCTATTTTTATTTGCACAAGTGTTTGGAATGGAGAAAAAATCCTTACAGGCTGCCAGACTTGGGTAGGATCAACAGGATAAGTAAGTGCATGTCCTGCTTCTGGTACTTTCCAAGAGCAGATGGTGACAGGCTAACTATAGAAATAAGGCAAGTAACTACAGATAAGTCCCTTGCTGCCTACCTCCCAGCCTCCCTGCTGGACCCAGTCCAGACTGTGTTGTACAGTTTCTGTAGCATATTTTTGTGACCAAGAAATAAATATACCGTTACTATAGAGTCTCTGATAGGGATTTAGACCATGGGAGGAGAAATAAGTTTGTTTCTTTCTTTGCGCTAACCTCCCACCTCGAGGGATCTGCTTCCAAGAATCACTGACTTGGACTTTTTACTTTCTATAATAAGAGAAAGTCACAGAAACATCCCCATTGTACCCAGAGGTACTTTCTGTATTCCACTGTAAGGAAAATATCTGCTATTCCCCATTTCAGTATGAAGAGTCGTNCTACCCTCAAGCAGATCGACACTGCTGCCCAACTTGGTGTCATCTGCAAACTTACTGAGGGTGCACTCGATCCCCTTGTCTAGACCATTGATAAAGATATTAAACAGAACTGGCCCCAAAATGTAGTCTGACTGCAAAAAAAAAAAAAAAAAAGGAAATTGACTTTTTATCAATGAGCAGCTTTTTGCTTGCAGGAAAAATGACAAAACCCAGTCATCAAAAGAGGAAGTCTTGCTCTTAAGTGCAAAAAGGAGGTTTCCGTGAGAATACTTGCTAAAGATCATTGGAAAGAACATAACTTTTCAAAAGTCAGGCTGCACTGAAAGAAATAATGTACATATGCACCTCATGGAATAGACATAATTCCATTTTTAATACTATAAATCACAAATTATTAAGCTCAGTGTGCAATTCACTTTGCATTGTATAAAGTGAATACTAAGTCATGTTTGTATAACTCCTGTGGTGCCAAGAAAAGAATGAAAACATAGCATGTGGATACTTGCAAACCTGACCAGTTGTGTGTGTACTGACTTCCCCTGCAGCTCCCCACTCCTCCAGTCTCTGCCCTGATCAGAGTCCCGCACAGGAGCTTGTTCTCTTCCAGCCCAGTTTTGCTGGGTTTGTCCTCTAGTTATCTGTGATAATTTTTTTAGATGAATTTCATAAACAGTATTTAACAAGTGACACTACAAGAACAGATGTGGAAGTAATCTGCCTAATAATTCAAGCTGCAAACTGTATCTATTTTATTTCAAATGTCCTTTACCTTAAATCAGGGTACCAAAAGAGAGCTCTAACTTTTATTTAGAGTCCACTTTACTTTCACCTTCATGCTATTTAGGTGAAAAAATTGTGATAGCATGTGGACCAAAGTAACAGAAAATATTTTCAAAACCCAGGAGACATAAAGAAGCGAACAAAATGTTTTCCTTTGTTTTTCAAAGGATCAGAGGACAGGAAGATAAAGCATCATGCAGAAGCAGAAGTGTACTGCAATATTGAGATCTGCCTCACACTTCCCACACTCTGGGTGTTATCGCTGTAAGTGACACAATTAAGGTGGGGATTATACTCAAATGAAAAATCCAGTGTCTGGCTTCTTGGCCCTGGAACCACTGTATGCTCGCTACAGAAATAAATTTGGCTATGAATGGTTAACAAATAAATTAATGAAGCATAAGAGCTATCTGCTCAATGCCTTCTGTCAGGCAAGAGAGTCCAGATTGCTGTAATTGCGTACAGCCTTTAGCACAAAACACAAAAACAAGCCCATCATCTGGAGTCTCAGCCTGCAGTGGCAGACTGAGTCTATTCACCTGGTGGAAAACCATGGCCACCTACTTCTCCATAGCTGTGAGCACTCAGTGCAAAATTTCTAGCTATCTTTAGGAAGTTTTGGAAGCATTTTATTTCATTGCTGCTACTAGCTGATGTCAATACTGGAATAAAGATCAATAGGTTATAGACTACAGCTGAGACCTGAGGAGTTCTGTGCCAGAAGAACGCATGGACTTTCATTTCTTACTGACAAATTATCTGTCTGGGAATAACTAAGATTCATTTTTATTCACTTGCTCTTATGAACTGTTGGAAAAAATCCAGAGGAGAGAGGATAACTTCATTTGGAGTGGTAATATGCTGGAATAAACAGGTACTCAAATTGAGGGAAGAAGCAGTTATTTTACTGCATTTGGCTCAATGAATTGTGATCTTTCTTGTCCTGTGCAAAGAGGTATTAAAATGATGTGACCTGTAAGCAAAATGTTTCCTTTCAACTGAGGCCATGACTGAGGGGGATTATTCTGTCAGTATTGCTCATCTTTCATGAACTAAATAGTATGTATAACCCACCAAAATTCAGAGATTTTGCATATGTCCCCTATGAGAATTCAGGGATGGGAGCATCTGTCCTCAGTCTCCTCGATTTACTGAAGTCCTGCTCTCTATTGTTTTAGTTCAGTGGCTAATTCTTCATTCACTGAAGGGCTGACTCTAGCAACAGAAATTGAGTCTTCCCTTCCCAGGACATCAGAGGGAAACAAAGTACAAGAGGGTGTGAGGAGATGGAGCGGATTTGGCTAGTTTTTCCACCAGCAGCTGTAAAAGGGAAAGGTGACTCTGTGGGATCGGGACCAAACTGAGTGTTTTATATTCTCCAAGTCGCTCTACATGGACGGATGATTTTTCAGCATAGATTCATTTTTATGGCCCACATCATAAAGTCAGGTCAGAATTTATTAATCTTCAGGACTTTTTGTAAGGATGACTTGAGAGAAGCAGAGGTTTAGAAAGGAGCAGAGCCCCTCAAAAAGGTGGGGGTAGTCTGTGGTCTCAGTTCCAATTCATCACTGCCTTAATCTACTTCATTAGCAGTGTGAAACAGGCTCTGCGCACACTTCCCGGATGCTTAGATGAGCAAAGTCTTTAAGTGAAAAGGCTGAAGTAATTTGTATAAAGCTAAAATTATGTGCTGTCTCTGGCAAGCAGGCCTTGTCTGTACGTGCTGGACTTCCTTGCATGCTAAGTGTGAGCTGCTTGAGCACCTTGAAAAGCAAAGGCAGTGCATGACCTTTGGCCATGTTGCTCCCAAGGAAGCTGTCAGTGGAGAATGAAGCAAAGCAGAGTTCTGCTCCACCATGTAATTTTTCTTCCAGCCTTTCCACTCCTGTGCCCTGTACTGTATTTTTTTTCTCTAGCTCTGTGATGTGGTGGACAAGATGATTAGCACTGTGACATTATCTCAGATACTATTATTCTCAAAGCTATGCTGTGTACATTAGTATAGATGTAGACTTCTTTTTGTTAAGCAAATGGGAGAAGACACCAGGTTTCTGTTTGGTTATGCTGTCACTGTGAACATAGTAATGATGCTAAACAAGGAAAATCTGGTTAATTATATTTAATCATGATGTGCTTTTGTGCATGAAGCTTTATCATGGAAAATTTGAGGGCACAAAAGACTTGAGGAAAGCTGACAGTCACTAAGTTTAAGGCAATGTCTTTCTGTCTTGGCCTATCAGTCAGGGCTCTCTGTAGTGAGAACTGATTTCAGAGGGGAACTGAACCATCTTTGCTATTTCCCTCTAAACTCTGCGGTGACATTGGCTGAGGTCATAGCATAGTCCTCGCCAATGTCCCTTATTGAGAAATCCACAGAGGGCTCATTTCCAACAAGAATTCACTACTATTCAGGAGCTTCCAGGTTGTAAAATCTTAATTTTAAAGGAAGAAGAAGCCGTGGGGAGAGGGACAAGCTATGGGTTAGAAAACAAAGCTTTTGAGCAAGTTTTTAATCTGAATTTAGCTTAATCTCTGGACCAATTTTCATATTATTCATCTGCTGTTGCTATTTACTGCAGGGACAGTAGTGTACACTGAACTATTGCATGGCTAATAACGTAATTCTATACTAATGCTGATAAAATAATGTTATAATAATCTTTTCCCGTACATTCATTGTGAGCTTTTTTTTTTTCCAGGGAACTGTCTGGTCTCCTCATGTATAATTGCTTTCCAAGTGCCCTGACTTTATGTTGTGAGATTACATTAGTCAAATTTAAACCTTCCATTAGATGTCAATGAACTGTAACCATTGTGACCGCATGGTTATTGACCCAGGTGCAAATAGCCAATGCTCAATTTAAAGATTCAGTTCTGACAAATGGGTTAGAATAATGAAAACATGATGGGAAATGGTTGGGTGCTTCACTGACTAATTGAACAGGATCCTTGCAATTTGTTCTATGATACATGATTTTTCATAGCCACGGGTGAGTAACAAATCTATCATGTTTAATGTTTCAGAGTTAACTGATGAAACTTCCTGAACTGAAAGGTACCTGTATTTTTCCTTCAGGACAATTTAAGCTAAATGCTAAATTCCCTTTGCACAGTTAGTGGTGGCTTTTTTTTTTTTTTATCTTTGAATGGGACTGTTTGAAAAACCAAGACATTCAAGTTCTGTTTTGAAGCAAAATGCCTTTCCGCATGTATGTTAGCATTAATGTCTGAGGAACCTAGTTTTAAAGAAAAATGAAGGATAGTGCTTTTAGGGCCAATTTTTATTGGGTCCTGTCCGTCCGT
>VZTL01050701.1:0-27026 GCA_013400535.1 Scopus umbretta | reverse complement strand
CCCCCACTTTATGTTAAATAAAGATCTGATCTGAATAAAGATGTGACTTGTAAAAGATTTCAAAGAGCTTTGGATCAGGTCCTAATGTTACTTCATCCTATAGGGTACGTTCCTTTGTTAGCATTTTCGAAGTATTTCTTGTTTAAATCTGGATTTAGAGTTCCTTTAAGATCTTTATTTATCAAAAATCCAGCAGCCATACCTTAACTGGCTAGAGTAAAATGCTATTTCACTTTAGTGCAGTTTCTGAGGTATTCTCTGCTCCTAGTTTGTATTTTACACACACAGGGGCAGATGGGATGATCTAATGCCTTCTATTATCTGTGATTTCTATTATCTAAATAATTTTTAATGCAGACATCAGAAACAGTATTTTTCAAGATGTTCTAAGGAATCCCCAGTTAAATGGTCAGACCCCGAGGAAGGTTATTTTAATATTCTAACACAGCATGCTAATCTGCTATACCAATCTGTTTAAGTCAGTTAATGAATGATGCCTTCTGGACAGGATAGTATGTGGATAGTATTTGATATGTTGAGTGAGATATAGAAAATATAGGAAAAATGTGTGTCCTTTCAAAAATGTGGGACAGTCACAATTTTATTGGAAAAGTGACATCATTCCAGAACATTTAGCTCTAGCAAGTGTTTATAACCAGAATTCTTATTCAACTCTATCAATTCCTGGGGATTTTCTCCACTATTTTCCTATTTTTTCCCTATTTTTTTCCACTTTTCCACTTTTTAAAAACTGTATCAGCACTCAGGCTTAAAAAATCAGTTGCAAAATACATTTCAGAGTGTTAAAATACAGCATCAGAGCAAGCACTGAAATGAGACTTCTCATGATGTTCTATACCACCATTTAAAGGACCGATTGATTTTTGCATTGTTCCATTACAAAATTTTGTATAGATGTTATGATTGCAAAGTCAGATAACAAATAGCTGAAAGAGGACAGGCAGAGAGTGACTTTGCTTTGCTTTACTTTTGCCACCTTC
Organism: Scopus umbretta; assembly: GCA_013400535.1. Lineage (NCBI taxonomy): Eukaryota > Metazoa > Chordata > Aves > Pelecaniformes > Scopidae > Scopus > Scopus umbretta. The sequence goes on along the minus strand of VZTL01050701.1, from coordinate 26,025 downwards.
ATCAATTTACAGTATGACATTATCCATTATCTTTCTGAAGAAGAAATACAGTGGGGGTGGTTTTTTAACCGCTTTTCACTGGAAGCCACATTCAGTATTTACACCTGAATTTATACACATTCAGGTTTATACTTTTGTGAAGTTGTATTTTAAAGCTGCTGGAATGTGTGTGTAAATACCATCCTTAAAGTTTAGATTTATCCTGGTAGAGGAACAGGTATAAACATTGCTTCTTTATTCCAGCAGAACCCATTTTCATAATCCATGTGACATTTCCAACAACACTAATTTCAGTGTAAAATCATCAGTTTGTGTATTAGCTCAGCTTGCTTTATACAGTTCCATTACTTCTGTGCTAAACAGTGCAAAGCTGGCAGTACTAGAAGCAGATGATGGCTTCGTGTTTAAGGACAAATTGCTAGTAAAATTACCATTGTGGTGAACTACTTTTTGCAGAAGAAAATATGAGTGTATGGTTGCAGTTGGTATCTTCTGGGTATTATTAATTCAGCCAATGATGCTTTAACCATTTGAACCAAAAATATGAAAAGAAAAGCTTTAATAAGGATACAAACATTGTGATTTGATTATTTTTATCACACTGGTGGCTTGCTTTGAAATGTATTCCTTCACGTGTTTTTTTTAACTGTGTCCTTCCTGAAACCATATACTTAAGGTAAAAAAACTGGCCAGCCTTACGCAAATTGCATATTTAAATTGTATTATATTAAATTGTATTTTCCTTAGAATCAGGTCACTGTGGAGGGCTCCCCAGTCTGTGCTACCGCTGTCAAACAACTTTGTAATTGGAGCAAAAAGCCTTTGTTTTCAGATCTCTAGCTCCAACCTTACAACTGAACTGACATATAAAAAAAATTGTCTTGAGAATGTGATCACTGACAAAACTGCCAAAAATGAGCTGGCTGCAAAACTTTTTTTTTTTCCTTAAGAAACTTCTGGAACTTTAGGATGATTTGAACAAACAGTTTTTGGAGATCTTCTGTTTCAGACTATTTCAATCAGACACAGCAAAAGACAGAAGGAAGGGAGCAGAATAACTCTGTGTTTTCACTGAAGTGAGTGAATTTTTTTTCCCCATTTAGGGAAAATTGTCACTCTCATCTTCAGTGAAAACATAATCTCAAGGGACTTAAAGCTGTCAGAATATATGCTTGCTCTTTTTGGGAATCTACATTTATTTCAATATAAACTGAACAATGTCATCTGGAAATTAAACCCTTGTTAGATCCTCTTCCATATGCTTGATGCAAATCCAGCTGAAGTGAAATTTAATGATTTGTAGATAGGTCCCATGTGAAACAGTGATAAGTATATGATGCTTTCCCTCCTTTCTGGTCAGAAGCAGGTGCTACATACTTTCTCTGTTATATAAAAGAGCAGAAAGAGAACTTGGAAATGTGCGTACAGTAGAGACTTTAACTAAGGAAGTACCATAGCTTGTTCAGCCCATTTGCCATCTGTCTCAGAGAATAGAAAATTTATGATTAAGATTGTAAATTTGTTGACTGTATGTGGGGATGAATTAAAAGCCTCTGTGGTTTTATGGTGCAAGTGTCTATGCTAGTCCTGGCCAGACATTTTGCTATTGCAGTGGCAATTTGGCTTTACACATTTACTTAAGGAGAGAATTTGGGTAACAATTTCAGGGGTCACAGAATGCGAGTGGGTTAGAATTTACCAACCATCAGACGAATAAATTGTCTCTGTTCATCAGAAACTTTTAGGCAAGAAAAACTACATCCACAGAGTAGCAATCAATGAACCAATGTCCAAATGAACAGATGTACTGAATGAAGTTCTGCCGAGGTCTGTCTTGCTTGTGGTATAATCCAGTAATATCGATAATGATGTGGATTACACAATGGAGAATATCCTTATTTAATTTAATCATGTCATAAAGGGAGGACAGACTGCACATATGCCGAAGAACAGGACTAGAAATCAAAATCCCCTTAACAAACACTTAAAATGGGCTGAAGAATGTAAGGTGCTATTAAGTATGGACAATAGCAGGCAGGATTAATCAACTGTGAAAATATAGTTTGGAAAGCAACTGGCTCTGTAGCAAATTGTTTGCAAAAACTGAGTGGCTTTGGTGGATTACAAACAATGTGAATCAACAATGTGATATTTCTGTTAAAAAAACAAATGTCATACTGGGTTGCATAAACAGGAATATAATCCCCGAAACATGAAATAATCCTTCTCCTTTGCTCAGTGTTGGTAAGACTGGTGTTGTAGTGCTGTTTATGCACTTGTCACGTCAAGAAAGGTGTGCTAGAATCCAGAGGAGAATGGTGGAAATTATCCTATCAATTTTCCCTACCAAGGAAAATTGAATTAGTTGCTTTCTTCATCTGAAGAGGGAGACTTTCTAGTATTAATGAAATAAATACAGCCTACTTACAAAGTGGAAAGGAATTATCATGTTCCATATCCTTGGTGGATTGCACAAGAAGTAAAGGGTTTAAATTATGACAGGTAAGATTCAGATCAGACATTAGGTAAAAAATATTGTAGCAATAAAGATAGTGAAGCACTAATTACCTGGGGAGTTTTTTGCCATGGATGCTTAGAATTAATCAAGAGACTTTGGTCTTTCCAGCCTGATTTACTGATGATTCAGTGCTGTGCCAAGAGACGTACACATAAAATTCAGAAGAGGATAAAAACCAGAAGGGTTTGGTTGGGAGTCAGCAGTTCCTGAAAGCCAGTTTAGAATCATAGAATCATTCAGGTTGGAAAAAACCTTTAAGATCATCAAGTCCAATCATTAACTGGTTTGGAGGGAAAAGTAACAAAACTGAAAGGTTGGGATTTGGAAGTCACTTACGCATCCTGATACACTGGACTGGCTCCTATTATATCGCTCCATTTGGATTTAGGACTGGGTGTATTTTCTTCGCTCTCCAGTAATTTAAGGCCAAGCCTCTTTTAGGCCCTTCCCACTTGTAAGGAACTGTCTGGCTGTGGCTAATCACACAGCTCTTGCCAATATGAAGGATTTTCATAGTTTTTATACTATTAGCAGAAAAGAAGTGGTTCCTTTAGAGGGCTAAATAGGTAAAAATTCAGCTGGCTGGGGAGGCAGGTGGTGTAACACAAATAATCTGTGGAAATGTGTCTTTTACACAGAAAACTTGTGTTATTTGGGTAAAAGGTGTTAAAGCTTTAATATCTGAAAGTGTTGTAATATGCTTAATATGAGAGGTTGTGAAAAGTTTATACAGAAGTATAAGCATACAAATGTTGATGTTTAATGACTGAAATAAGGTATCGTAACTATGCTTTGGGACACATTACATTAAACAAAGGTGTGGATGAGATTATTTTAGTTATGAAAGGGCATGTTTTGGGGAGGGCTTCTGCAGCACTTTTCTTGGGGAGGGCTTTTGCAGCACTTGTCCCCAGGTGCCATCTTGGATACCAGGCCTGCCTGGCCAAAACTAGCACTACTGGCAGATTTTGCCTCACAAAAGTGCTTCTTTAATGAAAAAGCATTAACTTTGTCTCCTTATTTCTGCTCATGTATGACATCTGCTCGGCATGTCAGTGTGACTAATTAGGAATAAACCTGTCCAGAGGAGCAGGTCTGACGGGTAACTCATCCCAGTCGAGAGCTGTGGGAGTGCAGCTGGCGGTGGTGATGCCGCAGATGTTGGTGTGGCCCTGGGGTCACCCCCCAGACACCCCTCTTGCCCCCTCTTGTCCCCCTGTCATGGTCCTGCTGGCTCCTGCCAGCTGGGACAGGACAAGGCAGGGGCAGGTCTCCTGTCTGCTGCCCCCTCGTAACTGAGGTAGGATCTGTCATATTAATATCTCAGTCAATAACCTACGGATGTCCCCTGTGCAAAAGCAGTAGTTTATTTTAATACAGCCGTTAATGGGGACAGGGATGTTTACAGCCCTCACTCAAGGCAGGAGGCACTGAAACCTTTCAAAGGCCTTGCGCTTAGGGGTGAGTTGGGCATGCTTCTCTGAGGCATTTTTCTACTCTGTAGTTTCATTGTGTCTGGGACACCTATTCCGTTATAACTTGTGCTGTAATCAGTGGCATCGCTCTAGGGTAATGAGGGCAAAACTGAGGTAAGCAGGAGTTTAACGTAATATTGTTGCATGTTCACAGACAAACATATGCTGATAGTCTTTTGTTTTCTCCCCCCTCCCTTCAGGACTTCTGATTTAACTTAATAATCATCATGTCCGACCCTGTTGTTCTGCGTAGCATCAAGAGATTGGGAGAGGATAACTATGCTTTTGACTTGGATGGCAAATGTAAGAAGTTTGTTCTTCAGTTAGCTCCTTATTTTATAAAGCATGTAAAATAGGTGGTGGGTGGCCTAAGTGGAGAAAATAGTCTGTGGAATAAACACAGAGCTATGGTGGTAACTGCTGTTATGGGTATGCTGCCTGCAAAACAACCTTTCTGTAAAAACTGCATATAACAATCCCCACTTATGGACAATCTTTCTTATCAGCCCACAAGTTCACGGTATCTACCTAGGTTTTCATACTCAGCACTTTGTACAAGTAAAGGGCATTTACTGGAGGAAAAAAATAAAAAGTTCTGTCTTCCATACTTTCTAGAGCTGCTTTCAACAAACACATAAATCTGTAGTCATACTTATGTTAGGCAGAATTCTTATGAGCTATTGCTATGTGAAGATCTGCATTCCTTCCCCTCATCAGAACTTTTCCCCTCATCAGAACTCTTCCTCTCTTCTTCCATTTTTCCTTTGCAACGTGCACTTTTCCATTTTGACAATTCAAATGTGGCAAGGGTCAAGGAGAAACATGAAGAGAAACTGCTAAATATTCTGAGTTCTGTTTATAAGACTTGAGAAAAGCAGACAAAGAGATGGGCGTTAAATATTTATGTTGAATGTATGGTACAAAGGAAAGCAAAATGGTGGCACATAATGGAAGATAAACTGCAATACAATGCAAAGTGCATGCTCATCAAATAGAGTATAAAGGGTTCACAAAAGGATTCCAGCAGTTGGGTATCACCAGATTCCCTAAGCATACATACATGTTGTTTTTTCAGATTCCCTGACAGCTGTGGCCTAATCCTGGAAGTGTTTAAGCTTTCACTAAAAACATTCTCCTAGGACCCAATGAACTGCTTCAGACCATGCATGAAATAGCCTGTGTTCTAAACATGGGGCTTATTGGGATTTACAAATGTGGCATTCACTCCCAATTTCACCTGCTTCATTACAAAAATAGGTGCTCTTGGGTCGGCTCTGAACAAAACACAGCTTGAGGAGGAGGGATGCTTTTTTATCATGGGTTCTCTTTTTTTTCTTTTAATTCATCAGAGGTATTGTTAGAACAATCAAGCTGGGTAGTGATAAAGGCTACACAGTTTTATTTCACTTGACATACTTTGTGACAGATTCCCTCCAGAATACATGTCTTTCGACATAGAGACTCATGTTCGAAGACAGCCCTTCTCTCTTGGAACTATTTTTCACCAACAAAAAGAAATCAAAGCAAACCATACTAATATGAGTTACAGTGTATTTTTTCCCCTGCCTGGACAACAGCTTAGGTTTAAGTCAGTCCAGCCTCAGCCTCTTTTGTTCCATGGGAACCATACATCTACCTTTTGTTAAAACTTGTGGCATGCAGCAAAGTTCTTCATGTAAGCATGTATATCATGGAATTTCAGACAACAATCAAAATTTTTCAAGACCTTATGACCAATTTTTAATTAGAGGGCCCTTTTCAACCCTCTCTTCCTTTTATATAGCAGCACAGTCTCCCAGCTATAACTTGGTCTGTGATGTCTGTTGTTATTTTTAGAACTTAGTAGTTGCTGATGGATGCTAAGTTTGTATTTCAAATCTAGTATAATTCATTGTTTGGGTTTGGGATTTTCTTCCAATCTTTATCTGTCTCATAGGACTGTTGGCAAACCAGTGAAGTTTAAACACATTTGGAGTGTTCAACCTGAACTTGGACCAAGCCTTGATTATGGTTATCTTTGTAGAGATTGACCGATATCTGGAAACATAAAATCAGCTGTTCTGTTGAAGACAGTACATGTACTTTTTTTTGTTCTGACCTTAGAAACTGAACAAGAGCTTCATGTGCAGAAGGTGTTATATTCCCACCTTCTGTCTGTGTGTTAGCCAGATAATTCTTTTGGTTTTAACCATCCTCATCAAATCTCTTTCACTTTGCTGGGATTATTCTCCTAGACTAGATAATCTCCTATTCAACAGATTCAAAGGTCTGTTTTTGTCAGGAACTTCAAATCTATTGTTACAGCTGGTAAGAAAATAGTGTAGGAAATTATTCTTTGAATAATTCAAATGTGTTCTTAAAATCAAAGCTGGCATGCTAGATTCTGCAGCTGATTTTAAAGTCTGCAACACAGCAGCAGCAAACTCTGCTCCATGACTGTGAAAGAAACCAAAGTGAATGTTTTCTGAAAGTCTGCTCTCTCCCCAGTATATTGCTACTCCAGCACACTGCTCTGCATCCTGCTGGAATGAGCAGCCATCTGCGTGCTGAAGCAGTACAGAACTCCCCACTCCCCTCTGTTGCTGTGTTTTGTTTTGATTTTAAAACTTCTCACTTAGACTGCTCACTGAAGGCAGTTTCAATGCATGGGGCACTGTGGACTTTAATATTGGTGGAGAGGGAGGAGGAATGATGAGAAGAGAGAGTGTGAATAGGTAAAGGGGTATGTCCTTATACTTCTGAGACAGAAAACTGTTCATCTCTTCCAGCCACTTAGAACTTCTCCCAGATTGCCCAGATTTATCTAGGTGGTTTGAGGGATTGTTTTTTTGTCTGTTAGTTTGTCTTATGTACTTGTCGCTTTTCCTTGTTATAGGATTTTGGCAAAAGACTTTCTATTGGGACCAAAGCTATTCCTTTTTTCACATTTGGTTTTGTTGTTTTTTTTTTTTTTTGGCCTATCTAAATGAGTTTTCCTCTGGTTTCTCAGTTTTCTTGGAAAGATACTGTGTTTTCTGCTTAATGTAGTGAGCAGTTTGTTGAACTTCTAGAGCACCTTTCCCAAAACAAACATCATTGCTTTAAAACCCTACTGGCATTCTGCTGATTGATCTCTTCTGCTCTGTAATCTCCAGTGAGGTTTCCTTCAATAACCATCTTTTGTACATATTAGTAAGAATTAGCCCTCTCTGGATCAACCTTTGAACACCACATTTGTAGGTATAGATAAGAGCCAGCTTTAGTTGGGAGCCTTTTGAGTACAGTTTTTCATCACTTGAATCAAGTATCAGATTTCCTTAGGCTTAACTTTTACTGTGTTCTCACAATACCAGTAAAACCTCAAATTCTTGGCAATCTTCTTCAGCTTTTCTTTGATTCTCTGCTTTTTTCAAATTCTAAAATTTCTTTCTTAAACGCCGTAGTTCCTCTTTCAAAAATTTTTCAGCACTCAAAGTTTACCGTAGTTTTTTTCTTTAGGGGTAATAAATTTTTTCATCTTCCCTAGATTTGTTTCTTTTCAATAAAAATCATGCTCTGTCCTCTTTTTCTATTTTTTTATTTGTAGCAGAGAGAACTATTACTCATCTGATTCTTTCTTTCAAATTAAGCATAGGTAACGTTATTCCAAATTCTCCTCCTGCTTAAAAAACGCTGGCCTGCAAGAGCTGGCCAGCAGTTCCTCGCACTCTTGAATAGCATTGATATACCTGTTTTCTTCTTCAGGTTCATAGATTAGGGTTTCTTCACTTTCAGAGAATGCATTTTGCCCTCTAAATTGATATGACTCAGAAAGCTATTTCACCAGACTCTTCTGTTCCTCCCATTTTCCTCCCAGTAGCCAATTCCTTCATTTTTTGTAAAACACTTTGCATTACCAGCCTGCAGAGGAAGCTTTCTCTAAACCTTACCTTTTCTGATAAACCCTGGAGAATCTTCTAGGAATGGCTTCAAACCATTACAGCTGTTATCAGGTGCCAAACTTCAAAGAACTGCAAACAGATATTTCTTTTTCCTTCACAACCAACTCTTTTTGAACATCAAATGATTCTTTGTAATAGTAATTTTACAAATTAAAACCTTCCTGGAAAATGTCTGGGACTCCTGGGATAGACATATGTCCTTACTGAAAGAATCTTTTTACCATCCCTGAGTAAGAAACAGAGCAGAATAAAACCAATGGAGTCACTGTTAGCTAAGGCCAAATAAAGTTATTAACGCCAAAAAGGACATGTAATCAGCTGTTCCCTCAGTCTCACACTCAGACCGCTTCCATCTAACATTGTTGCCCTGGGAAATGCAAAATCCTGGAGACAATGGAAAAGCCTTCTTCCATTTGGTGGGAAAATGATGGAAGCAAAATTTGTGGTTGCAGTGACTTCTTTGCACCCTCTGTGAATTGTGATGCGAAGTTCCTCTGTGTTTGCTCTGTGAGACAGGCCTGTGTATGCTAAGTGTTGTGTCACTAGAAGAAAGGAAGACACTGTCTGAAAAGCATGCCATGGTTCTGAACCCAATGTTGAGCTGCCAAGTGTATCGTAAATGAGTGAGCTGCATATGCCCAGTGCCCTTAGATTATCCAAACTGTGCTGTATACATAAAACTAGCTCTTTCTTCATTGTCATCTCAACTGATATACAGCAAATATTTTCTACATCCGCCCTTATGATGACACTTCTTCTTTGGGGCCCCTGCAAACACAAGCTGTGCTTTAGGCATGACTTCTTTAACAACTACTCTTGAAAGGGAGCTAAATCTCTGGATTTACATAGAACAGGTTCCCTGTTCTAGGGACTAAGGAGTTGCCCTACAGCATAATTATATCTTGTAGTATAATTCCATTTCTCTAAGCTATGGTTCCTTAGGGAGTATGACATTAGTGTGACAAGTTCATCTTACCCTCCAGGGGCACAGCTGCCCCTCTTCCACAGGATTTTCAGTCTATGAGTTGTTGGAAGGCAAGAGTGAAGAGCTACCGCTCCTCTTTTCAGGGAGCATGCATGGATTGGTGGTAGAGTAGTATTCCTTGATGAGCCAGTGTCCAAAAGAACTAGTTGAATACTAGTTCACAGTTTGCAATGAAAATGAGTTGACTTTTGGCAATAGTCCTGAATAAGGTATTTAGTGAAAACCATTTTGCCATCTGAGGGATTGAAAACTTGAGACTACTTCTTCAAGAGAAAGCAGGCATAAATTGATATAAACTTAGCAGGGAATTTTTGGATCCATGTCAGTTCATGTCCCTGGCTAGATGTATCAGTGGGAATAAGATGCGTAAAAATCAGGAATGATCAGGTCCCATGGGGTTCTAAGTTTTATGTTTCACATGTCTACAGAAGATTATGTACTTTAACAATAATTGTTAACTAGACTGTGCATTTATTTTCCCTAACAGGTAACAGCTTCAAGAAATCAGAGTAAGTCATATACACAAACGGAACAATCAGTATTTCTAGGAATAATCAAATAAGTTAATGTCACTGGATCAAATTGATGCATTGATAGAATATATGGTATTTAAGGAAAACCTTTCTTTAGGAGTTGAACTGTCTTATTTGATACAACTGACACAGGTAGACCAAAGCAGTCCTAGAAACCTTTAAAAACACAGACTAACAGCAGCAAAATACGGCCTTTCTTCTGAAAATGTTTTTGATATTAAAATTTATCTTTCTTCAGCACTTTTAGTTTGAGAAATGAGTTTTTGGGGAATTTAAATCAATCTCTTAAAGCTTAACTATGAGACTGTAAAATAAAAGGAATTAGCTCGCATCATTTGAGCTCAGGTATTAAGATTTAAATGTAGAATTCTAGATAGTTAAAAGCTGAAATGACTTAAGAGACCTTGACCTTCAGCTATAATCTGAGATTTGAATGGCGTTAAGAGCCTCCCTCTTCCTGGATTTTGGGACAACTCTGCAGTAGACTGGACATCCTAATGCATGTTGTAATTTGTGCCAGCTCGTTCTGACACAGTGTACACAGTCTGAGAACTACTCCTAGAATGAGGAAGCAAGAGCATCTCCTTTGTCTTTGTAAGCTTGCCCATCTCAGAGAGCACCAGCCCAGTATTCAAGGTCTACCATGGTCCTCGCACATATCTTGAAACCCAAGTTCTGTTGGACTTTCACATGTAACACACACGTGGTCCTACCTACTACAGATATGAAGCTTCCTTCAGGCTTTCTAGGATCTGGTTTCTGAAAACTGTTCATGACAAATATACCTTGAATTCATTTGTTTCATTAAAAAACAATATCCAAATTCAAAATCCCTACTCTTTCATCACTGAATGTACACAGCTGATGATTACTTGCTATAGTATGGATCCCATCCATAATGGTGCAACTAGTCCTTTAGATTTTAACATATCATACAGAATAGCAACACGTAATGTGAGCACTGAAAAAAACCCTGTATGGTAGGGTGAGAGATTCTACTGCCACTACAGACATATGAACATACAGGCAATATAAGAGGGAATGGGAACAGGACTTTCTCTGTCTAGGTCTAGCCAACAATTTGGATGGTAGATTTTTCTCTAATTGACCTCCAAGAACCCACAATCCACACTATAGCAACAGTGTTTTGAGGAGCTGCTTATGAAACAAAGCATAAACCTTCAGATCATTTTAACCTAACCTCCGTTCCAGTCCCTGTCTAAAATTTAAAAGAAATATTAAATCACTGGTTCCAAAGTAATGTGAAAGAAACAGAGTGTCTCTTAAAATTTTGGGCAAAATGTCTCAAATAAAATGTAATTTCAGAGAATTAATCAAGGGAATAAAAGAATTATTTTTTTTCCTTTTTGCTAGGAATTTCTATACATGTGAAGAATCTTTTCTAGAGAAGAAAAGTGAAAAGTGAGTTAAGTTCAACTCTGTGTACTATCTTTGCATATAGAACAAAATATGTACTAAAATGCAAGTTTATAATTTTATGTTTTCTGTTCTTGAAGGTCATCAGAAAAGAAAGAGAACAGTATTCGTGTTGGCTTCTTTCAGCTGGTAATGAAAGCAATGGCTATAAATATTTTATGTGTATTGTGCTGCAGAATAAGTGACAATAATCTATATGGTTGTTTTGGGGAATAGCTGTGACTAAGCCAAACTTTTAAGGATTAAACCATCTGGCATGAAATCCTGCCATTAAAGTCAACGGGAATTTAATAGAACCCTTTGTCATTTTGTCAGCTTGGTGTCAATTATCGATATTTGTGTCATCATTGTCTATTAAGCACATTACATTGAACCTACGGGTAGATATGGGGAAAAGAATTAAGACACACAGCAGCGATCTAGGTGACCTTGGTTCATTCTTATTTCTGCCAAAAATTTGCTGTGTGATATTTAGCAGATAATTTAGGTCCCTTGTAATTGCTCTGTGGATATTTGAAGATTTGGTAACTACAGAAACTCGGAATGCACAATACTGCATGGTATGTCTAGCCTTTGATGGGTCTTGGAATCCCATAGGGTGTATCTAAATTTCAAAATTAATGTAGTAGAGAGATGTCCAACCCAGCAGCATGCAGCTAAGAGGTTTTATTACTTCTGTTTTGCATGTAGTCTAGGCCATTAGCCTGTAATGTGTCCAGACTAATATGGTCCTGACTGTAGTACTGGGCTAGTGCAGTTACATCCATGTGGCTTGTACTCTGCCTGGCTAAGTATTTCAGCTCTTAGCTGGGTGGAGAGAAGAGTCTGTCCACACAGAGGGCTATGTCTGTCAAGCAGAGGGGTTTGAATTCTGTAGCCTGTTTTTCATAGATGTTTAACTCCTAAAATGCAGTTTGTAAATACAGTATGTTTGCCTCAGATGTGCTGAGAGATTAGATTATCACATATCTGTGCATTTTCTGTGTGTTGGGTTTTTTTCCTTAATCAAGGGAATTCCTAGACGTCTCATGAGCAAGGTTTGCAAAACAGTGGTAGTACTACAGTTTTCTTCTGATGCTTTTTTAGAAAAATCTTTTATTTATTTCTCTTTTATTTTAACTGACTTGTTTTTCCCTTTATCTTGTCTCTGCCCTAATGTCCCTTTTCCATATGTGCTCCCAATTCCCACTGTTTCTTCTCTTAGACACACTATAGCACCTACAGAACCTGGACAGGTTCTTCAGCAATTCCTCTTTACACTCCTATTTCAAAATACATAGCATTTGATACTGGTATTCTATATGGACAGTTAGATCGATATATTTACATGTGACTTCAACATAAGAATCAGACTTCACGCAATCATGACAAAGGTAACTTAAGTTGCTGTATCTTAGCTGAGTCACCAGCTGCATGTGTGCCTGCTCTTGGCCCATGGCAAATGCAAGGTAATAGGACTTAGCTCAATCTTTTTTTACTGCATACTATGATATATTTCTATACATTTGTCCCAGATTAGGAGCCAATGCACAATTGCTTGGTTCAGCCAACACATTTTAGAATATTAAGTATGAGAACTTGCTCCGAGACGTTTAGTTGGCTTTCTACCACAGCACCCCAGACTTTTGAGAAATTGGCTCTGTTCAGAGGTTCTGCATAATGCCCTAAGGCTTTTTCCTCCCTTTCCTCTCCCGTCCCCACAAGAAATATGCAAATCAGGCTATATATATGAATTATAATTACTATTCTTAAACTTTTAGCTAGTTTCTGCAATAATGATAATGTGGAATGATATTGAGCTATTAATTTTATATGATAATACATTAATTCACATGGTCAGATTCTGCTGTCAACTAAAAGGGAGCTTATAATAATTTATGAGGCTGTAATCACAGGTGCAATTAGATTAGATTGGAGAGAGAGATTTGTCTTCTTTCTTTATTGAAGATAATTCTGAAACTTAATGAGAATGATTTTGTATCTGATCCACCTGATTAATGATTTATGAGTATACAACCAGCATGAAGTCTGCCTCTCAGCAGAGACCATTTTTTTCCCTGTCTCTTTAGTTTCGATTTTCTTCATCTATGGAAATTTTAATGATGGCTGTTGGTAGTTTCTGTGCTATTGTTCATGGAGCAGCCCAGCCAGCTGTGTTGCTTGTGTTTGGTGCAATGGCAGACACATTTATTGAATATGACATTGAAATGCAAGAGCTTAAAGACCCAGGCAAGACATGTGTAAATAACACCATAGTGTGGATTAATGGTACTATTCATCAGAATGAAAAGAACGCCACCGTAAGATGTGGGTAAGTAGTAGATGTATTTGTTTCTTTTCCTTTGTTATTATGGCTTGTCAGAGAATGTACTGCTAGTGAAACTCCAATTCAGCCTTTAAACCTTACATTTTCTATCCATGAGGCATAAAAGGGGCATGGTTCTTGTTAGAGAGTCCTGTTTCTGACCTGGAGAAACTACCTGGAGAGAGAGAAGGTCAGCTTGGGTCTTGGTCTTTCAGCTATAGATGTCAGCAAGGATATTCTTTGATGATGATTGTTCTGGTAAAGATGTATCTGTGTACATCTGAGTCCATTAATCTGTTTTCTCTGATGACATTTTAGGTAATAATGACTTCTGGTCATTCTGGTTAGGACTTAGGTACCTGTAGGTGCCTGCTGACTTCTAAGCAAGTTAGCTAAACTTTAGTTATTGAAGAGAAAGGAATGCTTCTAGGATGCAATTCATCTTAGCTTATGGGAGTGTCTAAGGAAGGTCAGATGATCTGCCCTATAAGAGTGCCTGTTTCTTTCCATTAACTATAATAAATGGAGTCTAGATGATTCATTCAGATACAGATATCTGTCAAAGCCAAATTTGAACCTGTAACCTTTCCTAAGGCTCATTTTTCAGTGCATAGTTCTAAGAGTTTTCTAATCTCTGAGTAACATTTAATTAGATATTTAATTAGAATTAAAAGTTACTTGTCTGAAGGTCTCACAGGAAGTGATTCACATTCCTAGATGCAGGTGACTGGGGCCAAATTGTTTGCTCTAGGCTGTCCAAGCCAGCCCTCTGAGATGCAGCTGGCAGATAGAATATAAGATTTGCTACAGACCTCTGTTCCTCTGAAGCAGCAACTGCGCACCAGGATACATTAAAGCATTAAAAATGGCACTGGATATCTGTGTCAGGCACCTGAGTTGTTTTCATGATTGTTTTTTGCAAGAGAGTATGTCAGGTGCATAGTGTTCCCTTTTGGCTTAAATTTCAGTATACTAGATTCTGGGTAATCAGAATAAAATTTGCTGTCTGCAGGATGTTTTAAAAAAGTTTCCTAAAAGCATAACCAGTAATGACCTGAAATGCCTATTTCAAAGTAATCTAAATGCAATAGCAGCAACTCAATGCCCTTCACTCATATTAGGAGTAATTTAATACTCCTACTTGAGATAAAAGAAATTATAATTTCAGATTAGCAAGCTTATGGTACAAAGTAGTACTTGAATTGACTTTAGCAGCCCTCATTTCTCTCTGTAAAACACTCTTTAAATCTGAGTGTTATTAGTTGGTATAATGGCACAAAGCAAGTGCATTCAACATCTAATGAAAACCTGTTGGGAAGCTCTTCCCTGAAACAGCCTCTCACCTGAGCATGCAGTCTGGTGGGGCTTCTCGGAGGCTGCAGGGTGACTCCAGGACAGCAGAGCACTTCCCAGAACCTCCCAGCACCCCTCCCCTGTGCGACAGGCAGAGCAAGCAAACGCACCGCTGCCAGCGCTAGCCTCAGTATTGGGAAATGATGCCTCTACTACCAAAACAAGCTGACTTGCCAGCTGACATGACTCTCACTTCAAGAACACTAGAAAAGAAATCTGTGAGAAACTTAAAACAGTATTTCCAGCTCTTTTTTTTTTCCCCCTTTTTTTCAGGCTGCTGGACATTGAACAAGAAATGACTAAGTTTGCAGGTTACTATGCAGGAATTGGTTGTGCCATACTTGTGTTAGGATACCTCCAAGTCAGTATTTTTTTTTCTATTTTATTTAAAAGTTTAAATCACTAAATAATTAATTTTATTATAATAATGTTCCCTTTAACTGCTTAGTCAGCTACCCATTTGAGCAGAACAGATGCTTTCAGTTCTCATTCTACTGGTTGAAATAGGTTAGCTCTGGCAATCTGAGACCTCCTTGGATTTGTACATGCATACCTTTGCACAAGGATATGTTTTACCCAGTGAGATGAAGCATGCTGCTCCTTTCATGCCGCAAGAAATACTTGCTCAAGTGAGGTTACTGTGGAATCCACGTGCTCTCACAAAGTAACAGCTGAAGGACATGCAGATTCCCAGTAGGCATCTCAACTGTGTTGAGCCATATAGAGAGATTACAGACTGATACTAACATAAAACTAGTGTTGGAGAAGAATCACAACCTACATATTCTGTAGTAATGGCTCAATTCTTACGACCAAGATGAGCCACAAGCTTGGATGATTCCTGAATAATCTGCTAAAGGGTCCACTGCTTCTGAAGCTTTTTATAATCCCCAAAATCACTTGTCATTCTCTGTCCTGAAACCTATCCCAGAGTTTTGCTGAGGTAGAATGGCTGCCATCCCTGTATTACTTACAGCTGGAGATGGAAAAATTTTTGTCCATATGACATTCACATAACAGCACAAGTAATTTAACTTTCATCTCCTCTCAGCCTATCAGAACTGAGACAAATGCTTGATCCAGAGGCTTTATAAAATTGTGGGATGATTTAAAGATCAAAGGTATAAAACAACTATCATGTCTGTGTAGCTAGAATATATTTGTCCTGAATAGTAACTTCATCAATAGCCAAATTGTTCTTTCCCATTTTAGCCAATTGCTTTTTCCCATTTGTTGGGAGTAGAAAGACTTTTTATTGCAATTTATCAGCCATATTATGTTCTTCCCAGATCTGCTTTTGGGTTATGGCTGCAGCTCGTCAGATACAGAAAATCAGGAAAGCTTATTTCAGGAAAGTAATGCGAATGGATATAGGCTGGTTTGACTGTACATCTGTAGGAGAACTGAACACCCGAATTTCTGAGTAAGTAATCTAGAAAAAACATATGCTACAGAGAACATTTTGTACTTCCTTCCAAACACAACAGAGTGCCAGTAACTAGGCATTTGACAAACACCTTCTAATATAAAATACAGCTATATTCCTGGGAGCAGGGACCAGGCTGATTATCTCCCCCATCTTCAAACTGAGTACCATAACTGTTAAGCCACAATTATTTCCCTTTTGTATGTTGTCTGTCAGTAAATGTGGAAGTTTGTTGTTGGGTTTGGGGGTGAATTTTTTTTTGCCAGCTTGTCCTATCCTTCCCTTCTCCTCCTGTGCCCAGTCCTTTGAGAGTAGTCTATAATTTGGCTGGCACTGCACACTCCCCTGGGGCTGGAGATGTGGGCTTGAACCCTCTCTCACTTCCCAGAAAGGAAAATTACATTAGGGGCACTCTTCACTTTTGTTTACTTTTAAAAGAGAAGAGTGAGCCTTGCTTAATCTTCTGCTAAAGAAGGTACAAGCACCTACCTGTAGAAAGGGACCCAAGGTAGATGGAGAAACCTTCTTATCCTGGGTAAACGGTTAGCTCTGAGAAAAGTGGACTTTAAGGCTTGCTGCTTTTCTTAGTGGTTCCTGTTTACAGGCTGCAGGCAGCTGCAAGGTGAATATGCTGTCTCTAGATGTCTCCCTGTTGTCAGTCGTGCCTGCATAATAGTAGTCACATCTGCAGAAGATTTTTCTGTGGTTGAAGGGGATTTTATTTGCCTTTACTCACTGCCCAGTGGTATCTATGACTTTCTGTGGTGTTCTTTTTATGTAGAATAAATGCCAAGTATAAGTCACTGTGAAGAATTCTCTGGCAAAAAGTAGGAACTGAGCATGTATTTGGCTAATAAATAACACTTAGTTCCCTGTTTTTTCAAACAAGATTGTCCTGTGCCTACAAAAAGCTTCCTGACTGGAAAAAACATTCTCCAGAAGAAATATAAACATGTTCTTCAACTCAACACTCATAAATTTTTCAATAGATGACTGTAATTTCACTTGATTTATCAATGACCTCACAACTTTGCACTTTAAACCTCAACACCACTTGCTCCACATATTCCAGAAGTTCCCCATTCTTCTAATCTCAGGGGTGAGGCAGTAACCAAGAGTGGCAGAAGTATAATGCCTGGGGTTTTTATTTTTATATTTTTTTTCTTCTGTGTATGCATAAGAGAGAACAAATGAACTCTGTAGCTGCCAAGGGGTCAAATGATGTTAACCACTGCACCACTCTCCCCCATGTAATAGAGCTGTCATGTTTTCCTACTGCCTCTACTGATAAAATAGCCCTCCTCAGTTTTCCCACTCTTCCTCTCATTTAAAGAACAAACTACCTGATAGTGTGGAGAGAGGAACTGGGGGGTGGTGGAAGGTGGAACTAGAAGAGAGTTACAGCCCTCCTCCCTCTTCCTTTCCCCTCAGCAAGGTGGTATCGTACATTCTCAGTGCCCCATGATAGGAGGAATGCCGTATCAGCTATACTTTTTTTCCCATTATCAGATAGCTGCAACCAGCTGGGATGTCTCCGCCCCCTCCTTTAAATCAGCTGGGGCCCAGTAGTAAGAGCAAGCTAGTGAATGAGCCTGCTGGCAGGACAACTTTTCCAGGGAAAAGACAGTATGTTCTCTGCAGTATTCATGCATAAAAGGCTTCTGCCATTGCAAAGGCACCAGGTTTTCTCACTGTAGCCCAGGGTCTTTGGAAGGGGTGATGGTGGAAAGAAAAGGGGTGAGGACGGGCCCTCTTCAAGGGAAAGCAACTAACCCAAATGTAGTCAAGACCTGCAACACAAATGAAAGATATGCTCACCAATCTTTTGTTGGTTTTTATTTTTTCCAGTGACGTAAACAAAATTAATGAGGCTATTGCTGACCAAGTAGCAATCTTTATCCAGCGCTTAACCACCTTTGTGTGTGGATTCCTACTGGGATTTGTCAGTGGCTGGAAATTGACCTTGGTTATCATTGCAGTCAGCCCTCTGCTTGGGGTTGGAGCAGCTGTCTATGGCTTGGTAAGTGAATTGTGAGAGGTTCGTGTTGAGGTACGATGAGCAGGGAAGGTCATGCCATAAAGCTGGGAGGATTGGTGGAAGAGAAGGCTATTACATTGCTTTAAAGTCAAGAGAGGCAGATTATGGTCGCAGCAGCACTGGGGGTGGCAGAGCGTGGAGACGGGCTTTGCTCTCACTTTGCTTATTCTGATTCCCAGAATAATATATCCTGCTTCTAAGACAGGAGTGTAAGCATAACTTCTATTGGGTCCTGTGGATGGATATTATGGTTACTGAGATCAAAACCTGGCCTACGCCTTCTCCCTATTACTACACACCAGATTTAGATGGTTACTAGGTATGGGGCTTGATTTCTCTATGTAGACTAGGGGCTTTTAGAGATAATCAAGTTTCGGAGCTGTAAAATAGTTGGAAAGATCTGCTCAAGCTTACCTCAGGCTGTCCCTACTCCTGGCAGCTGCTGCATTCTCTCCCCGTTGTTCCAGTTCTGCTCCTCCAGCTGCTCCCTACAAGCGTCCTGTCACTGTGCAGAGAGAGGACAGTGAAGAGGGAAACTCTGCCCTCTCACCTCCTCTCCCACACCCAGCAGGGCTGGGCAGTTCCTGCTCCTCCTCTGCACTCTCTTGCACTTTGCTGCTAGCATTTTGCTATCAAGCCTCTAATATAACTCTGACTAATTTTTCGACTTCCTGCTCGCCTTTAGCACCTTGTGCTGGCTGCAAGTAGATGACAGGAATATTGACTCAGTGTGAAGTGGGAGAGCAGCATCCTGGCAGGGAATGAAATAAACCCCCAAATGCCTCTTTTCTTCATTTGCAATTTCTTTCTGAGTTCATTCCCCTTTATGTTTGTAATTCTCCCCCTTTCCATTCTTACTGCTCTGGGCCACCTCTTTCCTTTCACATAACCACTGTTGCGTGTCTCCTCTTTACGAGCTTCCCAGCCCGTGTCTTTGTTTTTTACCATAAAGAAAGCAGACCCAAGGTCAAGCTAGCCTGGTTTCCTGTCGCCAAAAGTGACTAATAGATGCCTGGAGTAGGGTATTTGAAGAGAGAAAGCGAATAATGACACTTCACAATTTCTAGTGATATGTTATTCCCAAGCCAATGTGGCATCCTTGTGTAGAATTCTACATGACTATATTTTCTTCCATTAATTTGAGCATGTTTTTGAGCCTAAATAAGCTTTTGGCATCCAGTGTGCTCTGGGCTGCTGTGTAGGGACCTGTTTGTTGTCAGCCCAAGAAACAAAGCATAGTGGTGGGCAAAATCTGTTTCCGTCACCTCTTCTTCCTGAAGCTGGGCTCTGTCACAGTGGCTAAAGGGCTGCTCTTGCTGCTTAAGCTCCCCCTTCCTCCCACGGTGCACAAACCCTTAGTCTGCAGTCTGCCTAAGCCCAGTTAGCAGCAGAGAGAGGGAGGGAGGGAAAGCAGGTGCTGTCAGTGGCTCTTTCTAGCTACCTGGAGCAGAGCTATTGACCAAGGCATAACTGTTCTGCAAAACATATGCTACAGAGCTATATGCCCTAATATGAGAAGATGGAAATCTTTGAGTATGCAGTGTGCCTAATAAAAACCTCCTTGGAGAGGAGGAAGTGACTTCAGGCAGAGAAGACAGCTCAGTGTGACAGCCAGCACTGCTTACTGTTGTCTTTGTCCACACCTGCAGTTTGGGTGTAATCAGTACTTTCTTATGCTTTTGTAGGCTGTAGCAAAACTAACAGGCCGAGAATTAAAGGCTTATGCAAAAGCTGGAGCTGTGGCTGATGAAGTGCTCTCATCCATCAGAACAGTGGCTGCTTTTGGTGGGGAGAAGAAAGAAGTTGAAAGGTTGGTTTGGACAAATTTTAAGCTCTCTGATTGCTTTTTCCTTTTGCAGTGCAATGCTTAATGCACTTTGGAGTCATGGCAATTAGTCTTTAAATTCTACAACAATGACCATTTGTTAGCTTTGAGAATTATATGCATGTATGTTACAGAAATTTAGGTTTCAAATAATGTTACATATGCAAAACCAGTTTCATAATTCAGTCAATTAGTGAAATAAAACATCAGCAGTACTATCATCAAGTCATTCCCACTTGTAGGAACATACTGTCAAATTTTCCCCTAAACATTGTCTGATATATCATTCTAGCAGCACATCTGAAAACTCTGGGTACTTTCAAGCTAAGTAAGAGAACTAGTTCCAGCAAGACATAATGATTTGGTGTTGTTAAGATGCAAATTTCTCTTAAATTAATTTAAAACATAACATGGCTGTAGGATGTGCTCTAAAGTGTTGGCCGAATTCTCAAATCCTGTGTCACTCTGCTAAAACCCAAAACCCTGTGGCGAGGTATCTGCAGTGAGTGTGGCTTTTCTTGTGCTTATTACACTGGAACATACAAGGATTTCATGAGCTGGGAGCACTGCTGGTTTCAGCAGTGGTCTTTCACTTCAGAGGGAGAAGTATTAACCTTATGTGGACCCTCTGTTAACTGTAGCATAGCCAGTCATTGAAGACTCCTCATTTGGTTGGTCTTTGCTCATTCTGAATTTTCTATCAAATTCATTTCATCCCCTTTTATTTTTCTCTCTTTCTACAGATATGATAAGAATTTGGTGTTTGCTCAGCACTGGGGAATTCGAAAAGGAATAATAATGGGATTATTCACTGGTTACATGTGGCTTATAATTTTCCTGTGTTATGCATTAGCCTTTTGGTATGGCTCTAAACTTGTCCTTGAAGAAGAAGAGTATTCACCTGGCACTCTTCTGCAGGTATGCATTTTAGCTTGATGAAACTTTTCTGGACTGTTTCTTAAAACATTAATTCTGGAACACCTATTTGTAGTGTTCTGGTATCTGGTGGCTCAGTGGTAACAAGCACTATATGTGTCTTTTAAAGATCATTACTCAGTATATATATGAAAGTATATGACACAATTGGATAAGATTAAAAAAAAATCCATGTTTATTTTAAAGATTTAAAATGCTGCCTACTGTGATCAGAATAATGCTTTTGTTTGAGAGCCTGCTACACAATTGGCAGAGGCCTGAAACTAGCTTTCCCATTTTGTGGGTCATCATGTGGCTTCTGGGATATTGGCTTCTCTGAAGAACTTACTTGGTGATGGCAAACCCCACTGTGGTATAGAAACCTGACCACATAAAGTTTTATCAATTCTAACCTCTCACTCGTGAACAGTTTCTGTTCCTTTGAATCACCATTTTCTGTTGCTAATTGCCCACCCAGCTCTATAGATGACAAAGAACATGTAAACATGTATGCTGATAAAAACACACATGGATGTGGCTCATGCAGTGTATATAAAAAACATTCTAACCTGCACAGCACTCATGCATGTATTTCTGCACAGTGGATGTTTTAGACACTGATGACCTAAATGCAGTAAACCCAACATCGACAGATGTTTTGGTTATTTGCTTTAAGCCAGGACTGCCCAAATGGCAGGCTCCCATCCAGACCCAGAGTAAATTTCTCCTGAACCTTGGTAAGTCCTGGGTGTTGTTGTGAGACATCTATTTCTGATCCTTCTCTGCCTGTTGCACACCGTGAGAGCTCCCAGCCACCAGCAGCATGCAGTGCAAAACTTCCTGTTAAATGGAGCTTCTAAATTACTCTGAGAACATAGGAAAATAGAGTCATTCTGTTCAAGGAGGATGTCCCTCACAGGAAATCATTTGCAACTGCTCTTGACACCAGTAGTTGATATAAGGTAGTGCTGTGAATAAACAAAGTGAGACATTTCCTTGCCTTGCACATGATAACTATAGTTCAGTGCTTCGAAATGACAAACAGTGGGGAGCTACCCTGTAGCTGAAAAATTGTAGCTGTCAATAGAGAGACTCTCCCTTCTGCTCCCCTTCCTCTCTTAGTTTCCAGTCATCTTTCTCGCACTTCATGTTTTCTGCCATACACTCTTAGTCTGGTGGAGGAAGGAGGGGAGGATTTGTAGATACAAAACATTTAAATATGCTTTTCCTGGTCTCTGAAAAACTGTCATGCACCAGCCATACTGCATTGAGATACACTAAGCATTGCCTTCCCTTCTTCTTCTATCAAATGTACAGAACCTGCTCCCTCATGTTCATTGTGGATTCTGATGTGCATATAACTTACTTGTTGTGGGACTCACTCACACAAGAAAATTAGTTTGTAGTAAAGCTGAGTATGAACTTATGATCTATACATCACAGTGTAGATGTCTGCAGTGCACAGTATGTGTACAGTAGATTCTTCCACTCTATCCATGGGGTTGTTCTCAGTAAACATCACTCTGGTGCAAGGGAGAACTGTCCTGTGTACTTTTATTTCTTTCCCAAAAGTAGCGTTTCCTTAAATACCTTGCCCATTTATCCTGACTACTGTTTGTATTGCATTCAAAAGGCTAGCTGAGTCCTTGATTGCTTCTTAGCAGGATTCTCGGGTATTGCCAAACTACAACAAAGGGTTACATACCAGTTCTCTTAATGCTCAGGGTCAATGTTCAAACTATCAGCCACAACAAAGCAAAAAATGGACCAAAAGCCTACACCAAAGACATTATGCAAACCTTTGTAATCTGCTCTGCCAAAACACCTCTGTAACTGAAAAACTAAGGAGGAATAAAGCAGAGATTTACTAGTATTTATCTAGGAAAAAATGTTCATTCTGACAAGCACACCCTGGTATATTAGCACTGAGAAGAGTACGCTATACTTACAATACAATGCAGCTCATGCCTTGTCAAAACAGATGATTGATGCCTTTGCATGTTTGTGATATATAAGTGGCACCTCAGTAAATATCCTGGTGCACATGTTTTTAGGCCAGGGCAAATATGAGATAAGTTGATTTACTTCAGCCTGGAAGCAAAGTTGTGACGGACAGTGAGAATCCCTTCTAAGATACATTTGTTTTCTTTCTTGTGGGCTGATCGTGCTCAGATACTACATCACTGCAGCTCAGCTGATGCATGAGAAGTCATTAAGCCGCTGTAGTTTGATTTGCCTGTCTAAGCTCTAAACTGTAACAAAAATGTGATGTCATATCTTGTTATTTTCTTTTTCCACTTCTTCAGGTTTTCTTTGGTGTTTTAGTAGGAGCTTTAAATCTTGGTCAGGCATCTCCCTGTCTGGAAGCCTTTGCCACTGGTCGTGGGGCTGCAGCAAATATTTTTGAGACAATAGATGAAGTAAGTAATGAATTTCTAAGCTGTGTCTCTTTGTAGTGGAAAAATAATTAAATAAGACTCAAGCGGTAGTAGTTTTATCTACTGTGTAAATGAGGAAAAATGAGTGCAATTAAAGAAAACTTGACTGTGCAATAGAAAGGTCTAGCAGCATGCACGTGGGCTGAGAAAGGATGTTGAACAGATTTCTTAAGTGACCTGTTTCTGAATAATGAAGTTTTACCTCAGCTACTGCTGTTTCTTACTCCCATTTTGCCTTACATGTAATTACTGACCAGTGCTGGCCCACGGGAAGTGTACAGGCGGGCAGTAATAGTCACCTTACAGCCAAGCTTGCAGCAAGCATGTAGCTCCCAGCCTCCAGATGGCATCAAAAGGTGTGGCTCTGTCACCTGTCACAGAGCTACCCTGAGTTAAAATGAGACCAAATGAGAACAGGGACTGGTCACACAGCCAATCACAATATTATCCAGACAGATAGATATTTGAAATAAGGTTGTATGAAAAAGTCTGAGAGCCACTGGCATTTATTGGTGAGGATTCCTTTCTATATCTGTATACATTTAGTGGTTGGCAAAATACTGCTGAATTATTAGCAGTAAGTAGTATCTCTGGTCATTGACAAGCTTTATTGTGCTAAAAGCTGTGTAAACACATTAAAATGCTGATTGTCTTTTAGAGAGCACATAAGGGTATATGAAGAAAGCTACAGGGGCTGTGGTAATGCTAATGGACTTTTTAGTAACCCTTCCATGTTCTATAATAATGATAACACATATGCCTTATCAATGCACTTCATAAGCAAAAGCTCTAAGATAAATTGAAAAAGATGAATAAGAAAAGTGTTTTTTAGAGAAAAATTTAAAAAGCACAGAAGAGTTGCGACAGTAAGAATTAATCACAGAATTCAAGATAAGGCTGAGTCAGATAACTTTATGGTTAAAAAAGCAAACTAAAGTGAGATTTCATCTGTCTAGAGTAAAGGTGACAAAATTAGATCCATCTGGTTGCCGCATTTGTAGATTTGTGATTAGACAGTAAAAGCACAGCTCTGCCCTGATACAGACTTTTTTCTGGCACTAAGCTTATAGCCATGCTGAGGTTCCCATTTGCAGGATCAGTGAAACTTTTCTTCATAGCTTAGAATCTGAATTTAAGTAAGATATATTCCTAAAGAGGAACCAATCTTTTAGCTGTTCTTAATGTCTTAGAACATGCACATTTCTCATATTAAAATTCCCTTCAATCTGTTAAGCTACATAAAAAATCATACACATTTCAATTATCAAATATTGGTGTTGCTATAATTTTAATTTATTCCCTGGATTCCACACTTCAAACACCTATCCTTAGAAAATTTGATTTCTTTGGGATTCCTCAAATTTGCCTTAGTTCTCTGCTCATGTCTAACAGTCCACAATATGCAAGACCTGGTCAAAACTGTGTGAGACCCAAAGCACTTCATGGGAAAACTTCAAAGCAGGATTCCAGCTCTTAGGACTGGGTGTGCAAGGATGGATGTTTTAAATGCAAAGTGGTGAAGTGTGCAGACTTTCAACAACAAATTGGTTGTTCAGTGCTCTAGGAGAATGTTTGTATGAGCAAAGTAGTGCCGTTTTATTCTGGAGGAGCTGGCTAAATTAACATAGTCAAAATGCCTCACAGCTATCCTGTTTCAGCAAAAAACTAGCTGAGTAAATGAGAAGAGGGTGCATTCATCTTGCTTGTACTACCCACCAGTGACAACTCCACCATTACTGTGACCTTCAATGTCATGTCCCTTGCCTGCTAGACCTGGCCTGCTGCTGGCTCAGTGCAGCCAAGTGCTGTTCAAACAGAAGTGCCATGGCTTTGTATGGTACTGGGAATGTTTATCTACTGCAGGAGTGT
The DNA here is from genome assembly GCA_013400535.1 of Scopus umbretta. Lineage (NCBI taxonomy): Eukaryota > Metazoa > Chordata > Aves > Pelecaniformes > Scopidae > Scopus > Scopus umbretta. Next base: position 988 of record VZTL01050701.1, on the reverse strand, counting down.
TGGCTGTTTAACAGCAAATAAATAACACAATAAATTCTATCCTAGAAACCCGCCATTGACTGCATGTCAGAAGATGGCTACAAGCTGGATAAAATACGAGGTGAAATTGAATTTCATAATGTAACGTTCCATTATCCCTCCAGACCAGACATAAAGGTAATTATTCATCGTCCATCCTGTGAACACAATTACTGTAAACAATCAAAATACCCTGGTTCTGCCAGCAATTTCTAGATTTTCAGTAAAGCTTGTTTTCCAGAAGCCCAGACCCTCTGCTTAAAATTAGACAAAATAATTCTTCTATGAAAGGGTTCTTCTACTTACCATTCTGCTTATTTTACCATTCTGACACATCCATTGCCATACATATTCTTTGCTGCTGAACATAAACTCGTAGTAATTTCAGACAAATTCACTTGCATACAGCTTATCTTACAATCAATTATGCACTTGTATCAACATGTGCTAGGATAGGACGCAAAGTAATAAGCTGAATGGTGCAAGGAGATTTTATAAAACTCTTCCATTACCCTGGGGCTATGTCATGTGACCCATTAAAATGCTAGGAAAAGGTACAGGAGCATTGGCTGTATACCCCATTATTTCTCTGCTGCTGTGTTTGAATTGACAAATTCCTTGGAAAAGCAAATTATTGGACAAGGAAATGAGTGTTATTACTTCTAAAGACAGAAGCATATGAAGTATTAGATTTTTCTACATAATTTCACTGTTACATTCTTAATATTTATGCTTTAACAGGCATTCATAATACATATACTGTGTTCTTTAAAGGGGATTTATTGCCAAGTTTTCCAATGATATTAACTTGACTAGTTTTTAATGATGAACAACAGGAACAAAGATCAAAATCTATTTGCCTGTCATGGAAAACAGTGCTCTGCATTTATAAACCCTTCAAACAATGTCAAAATATTTGGCTTTCTTTTTCTGCTTTCCTCATAATATTTTCCTAAATTTTGTAAAATTG
>VZTL01050696.1:12670-24755 GCA_013400535.1 Scopus umbretta | reverse complement strand
ACATCAGTGTGTTATCAACATTATTATCATACTAAATCCGAAACACAGCACTATGCCAGCTACTGGGAAGAAAATTAACTCTATCCTGGCTGAAACCAGGACAGACATTCAGCAATCTTATGGGGAAACATAGTTAATTCATATTCATAAATCTCTCTTGGATGAAACTGGAGCTGGCTGGATGAAATTTTTTTCTGTTGGAAAATGCTCATTTTACAAAATCAAACATTTTTGAGGGAGAATTAATACAACAGTTCCATGGACACTGGCCTGGAAGTCTCGCCAATGTGCAGCTAGCCAGTAATCTTTCTGTGAAAAATGTTCCATTTTAAAGTTTTTCACCCTCAATTAAAACAATTTTTTCCTGCTGTGAAAGTTCTGCTGGGAGTAGATCTTTTATTTTCTGGCCAACATTGTCTGTGTGTTGTTATTAATATTTATGGTGATTACAATATATCAGGCAAGTGGCCTTGTGTGATGAACATTAGCTTTTTATATTACTTTGACCTTCTCTAGACTGGACGAACATTTTTACTCTTGATCTCCCAATCGTTTAAAAGATCAGGACACAGATAATTTAGAAGAATTAAGGAGCTCAAGTGTAAGATTTTACAATGTTGCCCCTATCCTATTGATTAGTTCTGTTTCATGCCCATAATATAGTTAGTGCAGCTAGGCAAACATAGAAATTGCTCTTTCCTTTCAAGACGAATGTCAAAACAATAAATAGATTAGTCATACCAACTGTATCGATTTGTGACAAACTTGATGTATGCAGTCATTTGGGATTCAAACATTTATCTGGAGGGAAAAAGAACCCACCATTTTTGTTTGCTGCATTGGGGCTCACTGGGAGAAAATGCTGTTACGCATCTCAAAATTCTCTGCATAGCGGCAGGCTTTTAAATGCAATAAGATATCCGCAGTACATTTCCATATTAATCAATAAGACGAAAGGCAAAAATCAATTTTGTCTGTGCAGCTGTGTGTGACACCTCCCTAAAAGCCATACCATTGGGATGGATTCATGCCAGCAAAACTGACCATAAGTTGATTGTTTATTTATGGCAAGGAAAGGCATAAAGTCACCTTACTGACAAAGTAGCATGAAAAATGTTACTTATAGTATGTTTATTCAAAAATCTGGCATTGGTACCTGGCAAATATGTATTTCAGGTCTTAATAGCAATTACCATTTCCCACATAAAACAGGGGCAAATATTTTCTTTGATTCAGAAGAAATTTTTCTTTGCCACATAGTCTTTGGATTCACAAGATATCATTGTTGTAACATTAACAAATTAATAAAATGTGATCCTCTAGTTTCATATTCTACATCCCCCTTCCTGTACTGGAACAGACAATGAACCTTAACACATCTCCATGTCACCCACAGTTTGGCTGGCCTCTGTTACAACCTCCAGTAATTCTTCTCATTCAAACAGGATTACCTGAACAAGCTGGAGAGGTGGGCCTGTATGAACCTCATGACGTTCAACAAGGCCAAGTGCAAGGTGCTGCACCTGGGTTGGGGCAACCCCCAATATCAATACAGGCTGGGGGATGAAGGGATTGAGAGCAGTCTTGCCGAGAAGGTCCTGGGAGTACTGATGGATGAAAAGCTGGACATGAGCCAACAATGTGCACTTGCAGCCCAGAAGGCCACCCATATCCTGGGCTGCATCAAAAGAAGCATGGCCAGCAGGTCCAGGGAGGTGATTCTGCCCCTCTGCTCTGCTCTGGTGAGACCTCACCTGGACTACTGCATCCAGCTCTGGAGCCCTCAGCACAAGAAGGACATGGAACTGTTGGAGCAAGCCCAGAAGAGGGCCACAAAAATGATCCAAGGGCTGGAGCACCTCTCCTATGAGGACAGGCTGAGAGAGTTGGGGTTGTTCAGCCTGGAGAAGAGAAGGCTGCAGGGAGACCTTATTGCGACCTTTCAGTACTTAAAGGGGGCTTACAGGGAAGATGGGGACAATCTTTTTAGCAGGGTCTGTTGTGACAGGATGAGGAGTAATGGTTTTAAACTAAAGGAGGGTAGATTTAGACTGGGTGTAAGGAGGAAATTTTTTACAATGAGGGTGGTGAAACACTGGAATGGGTTGCCCAGAGAGGTAGTGAAGGTCCCATCCCTGGAAGCATTCAAGTTCAGGTTGGATGAGGCTCTGAGCAACCTGATCTAGTTGAAGATGTCCCTCCTTACTGCAGGGGGTTTGGGCTACATGACCTCTAAAGGTCCCTTCCAACCCAAAGCATTCTATGGTTCTATGATTATCAATGATCTGGATGAGGGGATTGAGTGCGCCCTCAGTAAGTTTGCAGATGACAACAAATTGGGTGGCAGTATTGATCTGCTGGAGGGTAGGAAGGCTCTGCAAAGGGATCTGGACAGTCTCGATCAATGTGCCAATGTCAGCTGTATGAGGTTTAACAAGGCCAAGTGCCGGGTCCTGCACTTGGGTCACAACAACCCCATGCAACTCTACAGGCTTGGGGAAGAGTGGCTAGAAAGCTGCCCGGTGGAAAAGGACCTGGGGGTGCTGGTTGATGGCCAGCTAAATATGAGCCAGCAGTGTGCCCAGGTGGCCAAGGCGGCCAACAGCATCCTGGCTTGTATCAGTAGTAGTGTGGCCAGCAGGAGGAGGGAAATGATCGTGCCCCTGTACTCGGCACTGGTGAGGCCGCACCTCGAATACTGTGTTCAGTTTTGGGCCCCTCACTACAAGAAGGACAGTGAGGTGCTGGAGCATGTCCAGAGAAGGGCAACGAAGCTGGAGAAGGGTCTGGAGAACAAGTCTTATGAGGAATGGCTGAGGGAACTGGGGTTGTTTAGTTTGGAGAAGAGGAGGCTGAGGGGACACCTTATCACTCTCTACAACTTCCTGAAAGGAGGTTGTGGTAAGGAGGGTGTTGGTCTCTTCTCCCAAGTAACAAGCGATAGGATGAGAGAAAATGGCCTCAAGTTGTGCCAGGGGATGTTTAGATTGGATATTAGGAAAAATTTCTTTCCTGAAAGAGTGGTGAGGCATTGGAAGAGGTTGCCCAGGGAGGTAGTAGAGTCATCATCCCTAGAGGTACTCAAAAAACATGTAGATGTGGCACTTCGGGACATGGTTTAGTAGGCATGGTGGTGTAGATGATCTTAGAGGTCTTTTACAACCTTAATGATTCTATGATTTTAAGATTGTAGAATGTTTGATTATGACTTGTGTCATATTTGAAATCTTACTTTTATAACTTCTTCTGCAATGAGGTATCCAAGATGTTATTTCACTGTAGATTTTTTCATAAATATAAACATGTTTTCTTTGGTGCTATGTTCCTTCCCTAGTTATTCCTAGTGGGTATTTTTGATGATTTCTAAACTGATATTATGGTAGTATGAACTGAAAATCTTGAGTATGAGTGACAATAGTCATCTCAGAGGGCTTCATTGCCTAAAAAATGTCAGAATTTTTTTTTCTTATACTCATCATTTGATTCCATTTTACTGCTCACTCATTCAGTATCATGAGGTTCTTTTCAGATTTTATGGGACAGTCTTCATCTTTAGTCTCCCGAACAGTGTGCTTTTTCACCTCACGGTTTACCCCCATTCCCAGATCATTTATAAAAAGGTTATAACAGCAAGGTCTTAAGCATGGAGTCCTGTGGAGTCTGTTAAAAATACCTTTGGAGCAAATGTTACACCAACCTAAGCTTTCTACAGCTAACTTAGATTGTAAGCCTAACTCCTAGATAGGTGAAATGAATCGTCCAAGCACAGAATCACAGAAAAGGTCTGTGTTAGGAAAGGACTTGCAGAGAGCCTCTAGTGTCCAACCTTCAGTTGAAGATAGGGCCTTATATTATGTTTTTCAGGATTCTGCCAAGCCAAGTCTGAATATTTTCAGTGAGAGAGATTCCACCGTATCCCTGGCTGACCCATTTCAGGGTTTAATTTGTTCACATGGTGATTTTTTTTTCTTATAGCCAAGCAGAAACCTGTGCCCATTGTGTCTTGTCCTGCCACTCCACATCCATGTGAAGACAATTTCCCCATCTTCTCTGTACCTAAACTTTAGGCACTGAAGACTGATGAGATCTCCGCTGAGCCTACTCTTTGTAAGCTGAACAAACCCAGTTCATTCAGCCTTTCTTTATTTGTCAAGTTCTCCAGCCCTCTCATCATCTAGGTGACCATCCACTGGATCCTTCTAACCTACAGAATAGCTAAAAATTCATTGATACTCTTAATGCAGCACTGAAAATGCACTACATCCAGCAGTAGAGAGACTAGGGAACAGAAAAAAAAATATTAAAGAAAAAGAAAAGAAGGAATGAGTACCAATGTCCTTCTGTAAGTAATTCTCAGTGAACTGCCAATAAGAATGGCAAGCCTGTGAGGTTTAAACTGGGTTTTCACAGAAAACGTTTAAGTCATAGATGCCACCACAATTATTAGTAGAAAGATTATGTGTAGATTAGATACTGCTAAAGGGTGAAGTTATTCTTGAAATAACCAAACAGTTTCTTGAAACAAACTGCTTATAAAAGTAATATATGTATCACTTCTCAAGAAAAGATAATGGACAGCTCATTAATTATGTTTTCAAAAGTGTACCATAAGTTCTGTCAAGGTTAGAAAAAGTTCTACTGCACAAAATTTAGAAATACAAGTAGGGAATAAAATTAAAAACTGTGCACAAAATATAATAACTGTAAATTCTGAATATGAGGGGACACTTGAAAAAATATGGCAGGACTGACATGGGAAATATTAATTATAAATCAGTCATGATGAAGAGGATAAGGAAATCAGATGCATCAAGGGGATTGAGACAGTTTTCTGAGTCAAACATATGGGTCAAAAAGGGTCTCTGCAAAACAACACTAATGAGATCCAACTTTGAAAGTTTAATTCCAGACACCACAATACCAGAGAGCTCTTTTAAAGGAAATAAAGAAAACAGCAAAAGACCTGAGGAAATCACTTATGAAAACAGAGTAAAAAAATTTGCATGGAAAGTGTGACCAAGCACAAACTAAAGGAGGGTATGATAGATGTCTACAGATATCTGAGGGATGTAAAAACCAAGAAAAGAATACAACTGTTTAAGATGATATGAGGTATCTTATTAGAAACTGTTGAGTGAAATTAAGCAGCAGAAAAAACACACCACATAACTGGACAAATATTCTAATAGTGATGGACAGTAGACAATGAAATAGCTTTCTCAAAAAAAGTGGGAATAACATAACTAAGCTATTTTAAAATTGGGCTGAACAGATCACTAGGGAATGTAGTAGGTGTAGTGGGTAGTAACTCTGCATGGGCAGTGGAATGGCAGTAAAGGTCTTTGAGGTTCTAATGTTTTCTAATGTTCTAACATTGCATTTTATTAATTGATTTGTGTCAAATATTCAGACAGAATCCTCAACAACATTTGGCAATAACTTTTTGCTAAAAGTCCAGTTCAGAAGAGCAACTTGCATTCAGCTCCCATGAGGTAGTGGAAGAATAATAATAGTAGACAAGGATTACCATTTTGCCTAGTCTTTGCTACTTTCTTTTTGCATACGTGAACAAAAATAAGCTATAATCTAATAACAGGGCACTAAATTATTTAGAATTGCTCAAAGTTATAGAAAGACAAAGAAGCAAAATCATTTTAATATGGTAATTTTTTTCAATACATGGAAGAAAAATGTATGCTATGTGAAATGCTAAAAAAAAATCTAGTGAACCTGCAGTTCACCCTTCAAAATTCATTTTGTTGCAATCAGCTGCAATAAGGTGACAACTCTGTGTCAGTAACTTTTTCATACTTATATTGTACTTGATATTAAACTGATTTCTTGAGCTGCTCTACATAAAAGAGATGGTTAGAGACAAATCCAGCAGGAGTGATAAAAAATTCTCCATTTTTACTGAATTGGGTATGGAAAACTTTAGCTTGTTCATACTATTGACAATTCCTTTTTCCTTTTTTGAGGGAAAAGTAGGTGATGTTGTCGTCAATCAACATGGCTACATAGCTGATCAGAAATATCAAAAAACACTTTATAATTCTTGAATCTGGAAATGCTTATAACTGAAATTAAACATAGATAATAAATAACTAGATCTGGTTATCTACACACATTTCTAAAGTTTGCCCTTTTAATTAATTGGTAATTAACCTGGCAAGGACAATTCTGGATTCCAGTCCCTCCTGCAAGGAGTTATAATGTACTTTTCATTACATCAGCCTTTGGACATCAGGCCTACAAGCATAAGCCAGAAAACTGGATTCAACCCTTCATAACTGTCTGCCTTAAACGTTAAGATAGAGACCAATCTTTCTGCCCAGGTGAATAGCTAAGTATGCCATAGAAACGGCTTTGAAATGAGAGCTGTCAGGCACATAAGAATAGCAGAGGTGGTTAGGGTGTTTTTCTAGCAGGTAAAATTTTGAGCCTCCTCACAGCAGGCAAAAAAATTGAAATGAATCTCCCACGTCTTGGTTATACTGTGTAAAGGTAGGCACCTTCAGGACTTCTTCACTACTCCTTTGAAGAACTCCATGCTCTAGGAAGAGCTACAGAAACAATCAACTCAGAAGGGCTGAGACGGTGAACAGATCCCTGTCAGACTGCCATGAAGTGTTATTAAGCTTTAGAAAGCATTTAAGACTGACCTGAAGCTTGTATAGGGTCCAACTTTTGCCTTGCTCATAGCCAATTTTTTTTCTCAGAAAACAGCTCTGCCACACAGATCAGGATGGGATTCCAGCCATTGGCACAGTTCACTAGGGGAATGCATGCAGACCCCTTTATTCACATGTGCACACAGATCTTGAACCAAGCTCCCTTGAACCATAGCCTGAACCTCAAGGCCATCCAGACTCTGAACCCAGACCTAGACCCTTCACCAAGTGTCCAGCTTAGACCTTGCATCTTTCCAGCTGGTGGTCTCCTCCTACTGGCTGGGTAGTCCAGCCTGAAGTTTACTAGCAGGGCATTATGCATACAGACACAGAGAATACTCTGCACACCACACTATTACTCTCAACCAGAAAATGGTTAGGAATAGAGTTTAATAAGAATATAGAACAGACTGCAGGGACCAGGCAGCCAATAAGTTTGCAGACCAGCAGTACTTCCACATGGATGGTTTCCTTCGTAAGTCCTCTTCTTCCCATTTTCCCATGCTTGTTCCCCAGCTCATCTTAATCCATCTCTTTCTTTGCCCTTGTTTTCTCCCATGTAAACAACAAACCCCCAGTACTTTTCCCCTATTCCTCCCTGTTTTGCTAACCGTCTGTGAAATCCTGCCATTCTTCGTGGCACTGTGATTTCTGTTCAGCTGCCTACTCTGTTACTTGTTACCTCCAGGAAAATCTCATGCCACGTCCAGCAGTTTCTCATGTTTTGCTCACTTACCTAAACCTCAGGCAAGGGCTAGACATTTGCCTGCATACCTTAACAGATAAGCTTAACTGAATAGTGATAACTGAGTATCTATATAAGGAATATTGAGATTCCCTTTATACAGGTGCAAACATGGGTTTTAAGAAAAGTACATTCCCACCCCCAAAGAAAAGAGCAGGATGTAGAGAATTATAATATTATTATGCCAATTAATATGTGGAGCTTAATGATAGCCAGAGAGGAAATCTTGTCAATTAAGCCTCATCAGAACAAAAGTGTACAGTGTTCTCATATGAACAACAATGTGAAAAGGGGACTGTGGACCCTAAGAAAAACAGCAGTTTTGGCATCACTGCCATGCCTTGCTCTGATTTCCTGAGAAAAGAGTTCTTAGCACCTCATTAAACATGAGGTGGAGTTTTACTTTCCTCCTCTTGAATTTTTTCCGTAAATCATAATCTAGCAGTAAAAGTTTTGGCAAAGTAATACAGGGATGTATTTCCACTGTTATTATATTTCTAAAAAGCCAATAAGGACTCATATTTCACTTGTCAAATTTTATTTTTTATTTTGTTTCATTAATTTACCATCTAACTCTCTAAAGATTTTATGAACGCTATTTATATCTAGTGTCATGACAGAAAACTCAATGAGTTTTGCCTACATGGCATAGTAAATACAACCTAAACTCCCACTTCCCCTTGCTGTTGGTCAGAAGGTTGGGAAGCTACCAAATGAGCACTGCTTTGCAGTCTGCCATATTAACAGCTATATCCTTTTCCAAACAGTCATTGCCACTCTCAAGGTCATAGTCAACTCCAACAAGTTGCTCAGTCTGTTTACAACTGATTCATCTCTCTTCTTCTGTAATCCATGGACTTGTCCATAGACTAATCCTTTGAAGCTGCCCAAATAAAAATTTATCCTTACATTCTTTCACAAGCAGGTATGTGAACAAACACTTCATGGTTCTTCATAAATAACTGTTAGACCACATATACAGCACTAGAAAAAATGAAAACTCCTGATAGGAAATTTAAGATAAGATCTTCCTCCCTTTTTTTCCCAAAACAAAATATACCTTAAGATTTTGTGAAGGACATGCAATTTAGTATTTTACCATTCTTGGTCTTCCTGAAGAAACAACTTTTTTAGAGACTTCATCCACAGATGTTTTTCTGAATTCCCTGGGGAAAGCTCAGCCACTGCTGAGATCTCGCTGATAATTTAAAAGTAGAACAACAACAAAGTGTGCATTAAAGGAAAAACTGATGTTACAGCCAAACTAACACAGACTCAAAAAATGCCTTCCCTTATCAGCTCCCCAAGTCTTCCCTATCAGACCCTCCTTACATTTTCTTGATGAGAGAAAGGTGGCAAGAAAAAGGACGCACTGATTGTTTTTTACAGGAACTTCATATTTCAGTCTAGTTTGGTATCTTTTCACTTTTCAGATGTCTCATAAATAAGTGTCCTTGTCCCTGCTCCTTTTGTTTCAATCTGGGATTTACCAGGAAGCTTTCTGGAAACCTGCCCTGAAGGATATGCAACATAAACAGGAAGACATCACTTTCGGTATCAAGATAAGTTAAAAAGACAGTGGCTTGATGCAGTTCCTAGGAAACAGAGGCAGATTCTTCTCTATTTGTGTTATTAGTCTATCCATTATTTTGCCTGAAGATGATCAGGGTTCACAAAACATCATCATATCTCAAAATTCACAAATGGCCTTCTGAATTTTTAAGTCATACAGTAAATCACTTAGTATTTTGATCAGCTTTTTCCTGTGTGTTTTGTTAAAATGTCACCTATAAAACTTTAAAAAAGAAAAATCCATGAAGTAAACCAAAAATTTCTGCAGGATCTCTTTCTTATATATTACTTAAAATGAAACAATGTCCTTCTAAGAGCTACTGTCAAATATCTATGGTATTTCTTTGTATGGACAAGGGAATATAAAGCATATAATATAGAGCTGCTGTGCTCAGCCAGCAGAGATTTTTGGGGGCCGCTGGGACTACACCCTGGGACTCCAGTAGCCTTGGGGTTTTTACTGCATCAGGAAGGTCCCCACTCCTGTTTTAAGAAACACGTGTCTAGCAGGAGAAGTCAAGAGAAGTGCGCTGACAGTGAGTGTAGTGCTCTGCACTTTCTCAGGACTGTTTTGCAAGCTCATGTCCTCCAGTGAGCAATTAGTCATGTTTATTGTTTCCAAGTCACTAACAAACCCGCAACACAAGAATGGCTTACCTAAACTGAGTTCCTGATACTCACTCAGCAGCTAGATGCTAGCTTTTTGCCAAGTGCTGTATTATATGAGAGGGAAGATATGTACTTAGCCTAAGCAAAGCAGATTTTGAAAAAAGCGAGAGAGATCAAAATAAAGAAGATATGTAATTGAAAAATACCGTCCAAGTGTATTAACAACATAAACAACAGGTAGTCAATTAATCAATCAGTTTTCAGATTTTTATAACACAAACAATAATTAAGCTCACAATATCTACTATTTGAGTGACTGAGAAATTATTAAATCCACTCAGAGTCCCACTGAACTGAATTAGGCTTTCTTTGAGTTCAAGGGTCTGTTCTTGAGAATTCAGATTTCAAGACTGAGGTATATAGATTTTCTTAACTTTATTTTGAAAGCTTCCACCTTCTCCTGTAATAATATTAATAATATTTTTAGAAGAAAAAAAGAGACTTGGGACAACAGTGTTGTGTTTGTTGCAATATGATTATAGATTTGAAGAGCTACAGCCTGGGAAGGACCACTACATCATTTTGACTGTCCCATCATAAATCTCAGATCACTAAATTTCTTCTGATTTTCACTATACTCAACCTAACAGCTTTTATTTCATCCAATTGCATAGGATATCTGGTGTGTATATATTGTATGTGTTCATATAGAATTGTGCAAGTGAGTAATAAGGTTTAGCACTGCGGTGAGGGTTAGGGTTGGCAAACAAGAAGATGCAACCTAATGAGCTGAGGAAATATTTTCCAAGGGAGGAATTCACCTTAAAACAACATGCTGTGGGTTGTTTTTTTTTTCTATAGATCAATGTTAAGCATACTTAATTCAGTCTGAATTTTAATCTGAGGGCTAACTCAAAAAATAGTAGATAGCAGCTAGTTAACTACCGTAGTGATTAAGTTCCCAAGGGGCCTCCGCACTTGCAATAATATGGTTGCCTTGCTCTTCAATGTTTCTTTCAGTCTAGGGTTGTCACATATCATCTGGATAGGTTTGACTTTAATATTAGGGACAACATAATGATTAGAGAAAGGGTAAAAGGAAGCGCTCAGTCTGACAGAGGCTAAGAAAATCATTTTGGAGTTCACAGAAGTGGCACTTGCTCATCCTCTTTTGCTTGACTGAGCTTGTACTCCTACCAGAAGGAAGCAGGAGTAACCCAGCAGTCCAGTCACTGCTAAATCAGCCATGGACCCACATACATGCTGAAACTGAAAAAGATAAAATGAGTCCTCGAACAACATTAGTTTTCCGTTTGTGCAAGAGTTCATCTGAATTGTGCAATTGTCCAAGACTTCTAGTCTGAGCTGAGCCTTAAAATGAGCCATAACGGGAAGCACAATTAGTGTCAACCTCAGAAATAGTTGCAGGAGGAACCTCTTTTACCTTAGCCCTTCAAGCCTCTCTCATCCCAGCATTTAATCCATTTCTCAGACTTTGCCTCTTCAAATATGTCCCTGTAAAGGCCTCTGGTTTAACACTAGTCCTGTCCCACACTCTAGCTAACAAAAATGCAGACTAATATAAAGAGGTACTGTCATCAGTAAAGGTGTAGATATTTCAAATTAAACTTTTTCCCTTAACCCCTTGGTCCCTAGCCATACCCCTATAGTGCTAACTAAATAAAAGATTGCAGGGCTCCAATGTCAAATGATGCTGTTGGCTCACAGCCTCACTGCTTCAGGCTAGCTTCTCCGCAGGTCTGTGTTGTGAATAGCTGCCTGGAGTGGTCCAGAGTCATTCCAAGCCAGAGAAGGAGATAGTAATTAACAAATATGGACAATATGGGATCTACTGCTTGATTTTGCTCTCTGTTCTTTTCTTTTCTTTCCCTTTTTTTTGGCATAAAGCTGTAGCCCATGTGATTGAAACATAAACTTGACTCTAATCTTAACTTGAACCCCAGTTCTTGAACCTATACTGTACTATACCATACTGCCCACTTCCAGTACAAAGACCAAGGAAATACTAAGTCTATGGATAGGGTTAAGGTTCAGAAAATAGAAGCTGATGAACTAAAGGATGTTATTTTCTAAAGATACAAACTGTCTAAGCCGGGAACAGATCTTTAATTTGCATCACCTAGAACTATTAATTTTGAAGTTGAAGGTGCTTTGCTTGAGGAAAGGCTATTCTTACAGTTAAAGCTGTGGTTCTTGTTCGGGTAAGGATGATGCACTTTTCTCTTCTGCCACATAGCTGAAATTCCACTTCAGTATTTAATTCAGAACTAGTGCCCCATGCTATCAGAAGAAACAGCAAGTAGACTCAAGCCACCACCCATTCTCATGAAGGGTCTCCAGCAATTACCTATTTACCGTACTCCAATACAGTCCCTTATCCAAAACATGTACTTGTCCAACCTGCGAGGTCCCAGACTAAAGTACTCTTGTACAAAGAGGCACCTGTCCTTAACTTAAGCTGTGGGCT